>JAWQEG010004829.1:0-60399 GCA_033782935.1 Petrolisthes cinctipes | reverse complement strand
CACTCTCTCTCTCTCTCTACACACATACACTCACTCTCTCTCTCTCTCTCTCTCTCTCTCTCTCTCTCTCTCTCTCTCTCTCTCTCTCTCTCGTTTATATCCTAAATGCACACACATATAGAGTAAATTGTGTGTATGCTGCCAAAGTATCACTCTAGAGGCGAGAACAGAGGGGGGGACATACATACATACATCCATACATGCACATACATACATACATACATACTGTACATACCACCAATATCACCACAACTGTTAAATACTTTCACTTTATCATCACCACCACTGTTGATTCCCTCTACCTATACGCCACTACCACCACCACCACCACCAACATTATCACCACCACTGTTGATTTCCACTACCCACACCACCACCATCACCACCATTATCACCACCACTGTTAAATACTTTCACTATATCATCACCACTATCACCACCACTCTTGATTCCCTCTACCCACACCACCACCATTATTACCACCACTGTTAAATACATTCACTATATTATCATCTCCACCACTATCACCACCACTGTTGAATCCTTCCACCCCCACCATCACCTTTAAGGCCTCACACTTTCTCACCCTCGAAAATGGCACTTTGGCAAAGCGCCCAATTGCGAGAGAGAGAGAGAGAGAGAGAGAGAGAGAGAGAGAGAGAGAGAGAATAGGAAAGATGGAAGGCAGAGGGGGAGGGAAGAGAAAGCTAGGACGGAGGGGAGAGTGAGAGGGAAGAGGAAGGTAAACTGAAGCAAAGAGAAGAGAGGAAAGGGGATACTTGGTGAGGAGAGGAGGAGGAGGAGGAGGGGGAGGGACTAGAATTGAGAGGGGAGGGAGGGAGGGGGACTATGGAGGGAGAGAAGAAAGATAGGAGAGGAAATGAGAGTGGAGAGAAGAGAGGAAGAGGGAGGGGGGGGGGAGCTACGAAAGAAGATAGGAGTGACAGGAGATGAGAGGAGAATAGAGAGAAGTGGAGAGGAGAAGAGAGTAAAGGGGATAATGAATGAAGAGAAGAGAGATAAAATATGAGATAAAAATAGGGAAGAAAGACAGACAAAAATAATAGGGGTGAGAATGTGAACCTCAAACCACGTCCAATTATTGTAAGGCAAATTCCAACCATTTACTCAAATATGCAGTAAACGCCTCGACTATAACTAACTCACAACTCGTGGGTTAAATTTACGGGATACAGTGGATAGGAAATTCTACAAACTTATTTAATGGTGTGGATATGAACACGCACTTCATTTTTATACATTTTTTTTTTTTCACTGCGAGTCGATTTTTATAGTCATACACTGTCGATTCGTTAATACAGTCAGGCACATGCAGTCGGTTTGTAAATACACCAAAATAAAACTAGACTGTGTATATATAGTAACATTTGATTGGACACAGTGGAGATTTGATGATTACTGTATAGATTATAATGATTAAACTGTTGGTCATACCTCTCCCTCATCAGTTTCACCAATAACATCACCATGACAGTTGTTGTATCCATAAATTACCACCCACCGTGATTGTTGGTTGATTGATGTTATAATTATTTACACACAATAATAGATGAAAACTTTTGCATACTACTCTCACTACCACCTGACGTTTATATCTTATCAGAGAGAAACACTTCAGCCTTCTATTTCATTTAAGGACCCTGTGATGTAGTCGGAAAATTGGAGCTTAGTGAGTCTTTCAAATATTGCCACGAAACACCAACTACATGGAAGGAGCTTGTTTCGTGGCATAGTCAGGAGGAATCAGAAGCCACCAATTCTCAAACACGATCACAGGGTCCTTAAGAGGAGACTATATACATTGTTGGTGTTTTTTAGGTACCCTGATGCCTGTAAACTCTGCCACGAAACAGATCCCCTATTGGTAACAGTGAAGTCTTATGTTTTCCTGGCTTACTTTGGAGGAATCAGGAGTCCTATAACTTAACAACAAGACAGTCTCCTCATTAATTCGTAAAAAGTGTCTTACCTCTTAAACAATACGCTTGAGCGAACGCCAGACAATTAAGGGGCCCTGAGATGTAGTCAGATAATTGGAGATATATGAGTCCTTCAAATACTGCCACGAAACACCCCACCTATGGAAGGAGCTTGTTTCGTGGCATGGTCAGGAGAAATCAGAAGTCTCCAATTTTCATAGACGATCACAGGGTCCTTAAAGAGTCAATGTAAAAAGCATCATCCACCAAGTATTAACCTAATGTTGTTATAGGACTGGGGGGGGGGGTGTCACAGTAAGTATCAGTTGACAATGTAAGTTTTCAAAAAGACTGAATGTTATCATACTGTAGTTACTGGAGGTTATCAAAGTAAATCAGTGCTGTCACATTCCTCTAGGAATTTCACAATACCTGTTATTAACGTTGGTTGTCACAGTAACTTCGTGTTTTCACAGTAACTAAAGGTATTCACATAAACTGACTCTTCTCACAGTAACCGATAATTGTTACAGTTGCTTAATATTGTCACAGTAAATGGTGGTTGTCGCAGCAATTATAGTCATTATTAGAGTAACTCAGTATTGTCACAGTAATTGGTGATTATCAAAGTAACTGGTTATTACTACACTAACTGGAATTGTCACAATAAATCTGTGTTTTCACAATGACTCGAGAGTTTCACAGTAACTGGATACAACCATAGTATATGTCTGTTGTCACAATAATTGGATACTGTGTTGGATATTTAATTTATCTTTGTAACTTTAACAACACACCTTATCCACTTGGATAGCCTGCATGGCATCAACTTCATAAAAAATATCGCCACAGCAATTACACTTTGCCACAGTACATGAGTGTCAGTTGAAGCTGTATCTTCTTACTTTTATGACATCAGAGGAATGGTGACTAATCATGGCTTGCTGGAGGCTCATAATTTTATCTGACGGCTGAGAGGTTAACTGAAACCCTGAATAACATATCTAATATCTACTGGAAACAGTACAAGGATTGATTAATTAATAAAAACGAAGTAAGTGCATGATTGTGTGAGGAGGCTGCATGGGACAGGTGATCGCTCTCCCTCCTTCACTCACTCATTCACTCACTCACCCACCATGCCGTCTCTCCCGCAACTCACCACCCGTCATTCAAAGTCATTAACCACGGTCCGGCTTCAGAATTATCCAAGATGGTGAATGGGGAAGTGTAGGGGCAAGGGTGTACAATCATCATCCCGGACGCCTGGTTCTGTCATCACCGGATAACTTATATTTAATTGATGCGAGTTACTGTGAGCTGCCAAGCCACCAGGTTGAGGCACATAGAACGAGCCGCTGCCAACTTGGATCGCGAGGTCTCTGTTGAAATTCGCTCAGGAAATGCTATGGAGGGGGGGCCATTGGAGTGCCAGTGATGCCAGCGTACTACGGCACTCACCGCTGTAGTAACGTGGAGAAAACCCTCGACTTTCACGCCGCCCCAGCCAGCGCGCCGCAGATCAATTGATGCTGGCTTTTCATCTCGTCTTTTATGTATTGATTTCCACCAACAAACTCGTGTTTTCACTTACCATCGTCCAAGTTCCGGTAGCGAGTTGTTTATAGTGCTAAGGCAGCATCCTCCGCTGTTATCACTATCCTCATGGTTATATTCTATCGTAATCCTCTTGCCCACACCTCTCTCTGCCATTTTTAAAGCTCGTCTGCCTCAAGTTCGCGCAGGTTCACGAGTTTTGATTGGCGCAGTTGGTCACGTGACGTGGTGGGAGCGGGAAAATAGGCCCCCCTGGTGCGCTCTCACATTGCGCATTTGAAGCTGTAGACAAACTTGATAGCTCGTAATTACCAAGCCCAGGACATGGTGGGGTGAGGCTGGACTGGACTGCTGAACAGGGTGAGGCCAAGCCAAGACAGTATGGATTTATGCAGTACCCAAGAAAAGCCTTGAATGATTTGGACACCATGCTTTAGATATTCCGTTAAATGCCTGACGTTGAAGATATTTTCTTTATTACAGGTCATTGGTGCATTTAGCTTTTTGGTTATAGGCCTAATTCCTCTTGAAATATAACTGAATAAAATAAAAAGAATGTTAAAAATACTGACAAGCTAACATTAATAATAGCAAGGACGACTTTTATTGTCATTTTTTATCGCAACAGCTGAGATTAATGTTATCACTGATATCAACATTAATTTTTGTAGCTGTATCTATAGTTGATAAGCAAACTTTAGATTATGTGTATAGATGAATTAAGGCTGTGTATGTTTTCCTCCCACGTCTGCCAACTATTATACTTATTCTTCACACGGATAGTAACCACAATACTATCTTTGAATAATAATAAGTGTAGCATAACATAAATACTGTCTAGCCTTGTCAACAGCCTTCACGGTGGTGGGAAGGGAAAGGTGGCGGATAGGTTGCGTCATTCTAGCATCTGCGACGCTATTTATACTCTTCAAAAAATCATTACTCACTTAGTTTTAATGCACTAAATTGCTATATGAAATTACCACATGATCTCACCTAAAACAACACACGTATTTGCAGGAGGAAGAGCATGTAATGAACTCAAAATAAAAGAAAAATAGTTGGTAAGATGAGTCATTATTGGAATATTTACAGTCAGCTGAGGAGTGTAAACAAACAAGTGTGAGGAGAACATACTATACCTTGTGGTGTATTTGTGTGTTCAACTGTTCATCTCCTGCTGCTGCCTTGTTGTGTATTATTTTGTGTGCTCCATCTGCTCCACATAAAGTCCCTAAAAAGATGGTTGAGCCAATATTTGACTATCAGTTCAGGTTGATATTGATAGGGGACTCCACCGTGGGCAAGAGTTCACTGCTCAAATATTTTACTGACGGGAAATTTTTTGAGGTGAGTGATGTTGTTTGGAAGTTATTTGAGTGTGAGTGATATGTTTTGAGGTGAGTGATGTTGATTGGAAGATATTTGAGTGTGAGTGAATTTCTTTGAGGTGAGTGATGTTGTTTGGAAGTAATTTGGGGTAAAAGTATAGAAGTATTTCATTCACTATATTGTATATTTTAGTATCATTACCCACTATTTTGGACCATTCTAAGACACTTTTTATCTATGGTGTTTCTCTCGGAGGTGCCCCGTTTTCGAGATATATTCCGTTTTACAAACATAATATGAAAATTAGGGTATTTATTGAAAGAATTACCGTTTTGTTACAGTGTTGCCAGATCCGACTAGGTCCCAGTATTTTGCCCTGGTCATTTCCTGTAATGAAGGTAGAAACACCGTACGCAATAATGGTAATTCTTTCAATATTTACCAAAATTAGTCTTACCTAACCTAACCTAGACCACAGCAGACTACCGGGGCCTAACCTGGGCAAACTACCGGGATATAACAGGTGTAAACTATCATAAAGTGACCCGGGGCAAATTCCCGTGACCTAGCTGAATGTGGTAACACTGCGCGGCCCTAGCCAAGAACGCAGTACTTCTCTACTAATACCGTTATTTGAGTGTGAGTGAAGTTGTTTGGAAATTAGTTGAGTGTGAGTGAATTTCTTTGAGGTGAGTGAAGTTGTTTGGAAGTTATTTGAGTGAGTGAAATTGGAAGTTATTTGAGGTGAGTGAAGATCTAACTTACCGTATTCAAGAACATTTGTGGTGCTGCATATGATGGCTCTATTCTTTGTTTGTTTACCGTATGGTCATATTCAAGAACATTTGTGGTGCATACAAAGGGGTATTGGTACGACAGCTCCATAGACAAACAATTGAGCCATCATACCGGTACCACACCATCGTATATACCATCAATGTTCTTGAATATGCCCTGTACTTCTGACAGATCTACAGTAGTTCTCGGCTTACTATACTCTATTCTGATTATGACGACGTTTGGTCATTATATTTTTCATCAATAAGTCCATTTTATTATGTTATTACTAGTGTCATTGTCTTTGTTACACCCATTTACTTACTGTACTTGTGTTAAGTTAGTACAGTGTAAGTTACATTTTTACTTTACATTCAAACAATATTGTTGACATTTTCCTATTTGAAATATTATTGTCATCAAGGTTCTTACAGTGTCTGTTGTGTAAAAGTAATGTAAAATAACTTAATTTACTTTCATGACCTCTTTCTAGTGTTTCCTAGTTAGAGTTACAGTGTAGAAGCTTGAGCAGAAAAATAAATATAAATTTTTGCACCGTTTTGGGGTTACCACAGCGGTTAATCCAATCCACACATTTGATTTAGCTCAGATTTCCACCGGATGCCCTTCCTGATACAACCTGCCCCATTTATCCCTGTTTGGAACTGGCACTAAGGTTGCACGGGCAAGTTCTACCACTGACTTACTCATGGCTGCGAATTTTTATAATGGTCCCAACAGCATCTGGTGTTCCCAGGCAGTCACCAATTGGATTATAGGATAGACTATATAGGAAGGCTGCGTGGCCACCCATATAGGCCTAATCTTTGTAGCACGACGTAAGTGTAAGTAGGCTTTCACACCAAAGTGGCAAGAGGCAAGCAGAGCGTGACACGGTGCTTTCACACCAGAGTGACGTGGCACGCTTATTTCTCTTTACTTCTCTTCCCTTCCCGCTAGCCGCTGCTCACACAGCAGTGGTGCCATGTATGGTTGCTGATTTGTCCTTGCCTTCATAAATACCCTATTCACATCGTACATCCGCAATTTTTTTATTGTGCCACCTTTAATACTATATGTACTTACCTATATTAATACTGTTTGGGTTGCCAATCCCTTTTTAGGTGTGAGCAAACACCTTTAGATTTGATAACATTGTGCGAGGTGGCAGGTGGCACGTTTAAAAGTAGGTATTTCATTTTCAATGTAGTAAATTGAGTCTATTGATAAAGGCCAATTTTGTATGAGGTTACCAGGGCACAAGTCCCACTACAACTATCTGATTTGTCTTCCAGATCTCTGACCCCACTGTTGGTGTTGACTTCTTTGCCAGACTAATTGAAGTCACAGATGGAACCAGAATAAAGTTACAGTTGTGGGACACAGCTGGCCAGGAAAGATTCAGGTGAGGAACTCCACTCATTTTGCTCTATTGGAATTCCAATCATGAATTTTGTGAACATCTGACCCCACAACTCATGGTTGTTGTTGCCTGAAGCTTTAGTTCATATGTTTTGATCACTAACTGTACATTGTCACTTGGGGATTTATAATATTGGATATGCCGTACCGTATATATATAAGGAAAAATTGAAAAGGAAGTAAAGACCAGAGTAACCCAAGGGAGGAAATTAGTGGGTACAATGAAATTATTGTTCCTGAAATGGCTCCTTGCATCATGGTTGATTAAAATGGCTTTTGTGAGGGGAACTTAGAATTTGTGGCCTTAAAAGTGGGAATGAATGTGAGTGTGACCCATATTACTGTATATTTCTGGCTATCCCTATATTGTTTTGTATATGTATTCTCTTCTTGCAGATCCATCACACGTACATATTACCGTAACTCCGTCGGGGCACTTGTGGTATTTGATGTTTGCAACAAAAAGTCCCTCGAGCATGTTCCAATGTGGATCATGGAGGCAAAGCGACATATTGAACCCCACAAAGCTGTGTTTATTCTGGTTGGAACAAAGGTGGGTGCAACGGTGCAAAGGCAAACTGTTTTTTAAATTTGGTACACCCTTGTATTGGAATATTTATAGCTATGGTAGATGTGAAAATTTCTGACTCCATAGTGTGAAATGCGAAGAATACTAGCAGGGCAAAAAGAAAAGTTCATAGAGATATACTGTATAGCAACAAACACTTTTTTAAGTCACCAGTAGTCAGATAAGTAAGGAAAAACTGTGAGAAAGTTATTGACTTAAGTGGAATAATCAGGGTATCATTGTAACATTCATTATCAACATTCAGTATTTGGACATCTAAAAGATTGCCACTTACAGAGACAACTTCGTAGTGAAATGCAATTTACACACTAATATGTGTAGCTACCAGAATATACTATACAGTATGTTTCAGCCAAGGACTGAACCGTTGAAGTACCGTATGAAATATGGTTAGCATAATTACAGTGCCACTAATTTTTATTTATTTTTAATTTTTTAGATCGACATGGAAGATGAGCGAGAGGTGAGGAAAGAAGATGCAGATTCTCTAGCCCAGTTTTACAATATTAAGTACATTGAGACAAGTTCCATGAAGGGCATCAATGTTGAGGAGGCTTTCAGAAGCATCACGCAGGAGGTCTATGATAAGGTATGTTACCGTTGTTCATAATATAGCAGGATTGGGATTGCCTTCTTTATTTGTTATATAGACTGACTCAAAACTATTACTAAGTTGATTTGAGAATACTGTACTATACCAACTTCAGCTAATTGGGCATGTGGCTAGTCTCTCGGAGATTGACCTTACCAGTAGTGTTGTATTTGAAAGGGATGATGTGACTTAGAGGAGGTCAAGAGGAATGCAGAATACCTTATAGCTGGAGCAAATTAACGACTGAAATTGGAAAGTACCGGTATTAGAGATGGGAATGAGGCCTGACTGGAAACTTCTTTTAATAAGTCCTGGGTAGATGGTACCAGAAGCTGAGTTGGCAAAGCACTATTAAGCCCATGTCCTGATGATGATCATATTTAATTTGGGTGCTGTGATCCTATAAGTTTTTCATTTCACAATCCTGATAAACTCCAGATAGTTTAGAATCTCTCATCAATGAGGCCCTGACATTACAGATCCAGAGTGGAGAGTTCAAGGTGGAGGACGGCTGGGATGGTATCAAGACTGGCTTTGCACGTCCCAACCACTCCTACAGCTTAATGGAGGCTGAGCCAGAGAAGTCAGGGTTTTGCTGCTAGGTGCCACTGACTAGTCCTCCACCATTGCATTTTGATCCCCCAGCACACGAGTGTTATGCAAGGTACTATTCATAATTCAGATAGTAGTTTGTATATAGGAGCACCTTTACTGCAATAACCTCTCATTTGAAGTCATGGTAACCTTCTCAGGATTTGTACCTATATTGCATTTATTTTAACCTGATAAAACTACACTGGTTTCTTCATCTTATTTCTCTGCTCATGTGGTGAATGTAATGTAATGTACCGGTAAGTCAAGTCAGAATTACACAAAGCATTTATACAAGTAGACAAGTGTGTTAAATTTGTAATCACTTAAGTCTATTCAAAACATTATTAAGATGTTATATAAACTTGAAGAAACTGGGGTATATTCACCAGGTAAAAAATGCTTTGCACTATAATGATTTGGGAAGGGTCAGATTGAAGTCAATGGTACCACTGCAAAGGTTATCTTAACCTAAAACTCCCAGGAAGTTTCCACAGGGGATCTCTATGGGTTACATGTAATTGGCTGATGTGCAACTCCTAATCCTGGGATTGTGAGGTATGATTAATCTTGATTAGCCATTTTATACTCTGTAAAGATTCACAATCAACAACGAAAAAACACTATAGAATTCCTTTCTGTTTCAAGGAACAGTTGCCAGAAAAACATGTTTTACCACTCATTTATATGATATATATATGGACATACCTCTGTTAACGCAGCAATTTGCTTTTGAAGCTCTACCACATTAAAGAAATATCTTATAAATGAGGCTCTTGAAAATTCCCATTCTTTACCTCTCCTCATCCTTAAGTTCATTTTTTAACCCCTTCTGGTACAAGAATAATATAGCTTGATTACATAATAAAACACCACAACATAAACGATAAGAACTTCAATTAGGCCATTAACAATATGGAACAGAAGGAGAACACCTTAGGAAAAGAGAAAGAAATGGGAACTTTCATTGGTTAGGTGGTTGTGAGTGAGAGCATAGCAGAGTATTGATTGGCAGGAGCCCTATGACAATATTTGAGCTGCTTTGGCATGGTTCCACCAATAAATTCAAGTCGTACCGCATTATTGACAAGATGCGCTTTGAAAAAAAATACGTTAACAGAGGTTTTACTGCCCGGTAATTATTATTGTTTTAATGATTGAAAAACAAGAGGGGTAGTTGAATTTTATCAGGCAACTGTACCGTTACCCTTTATCCTTTGAACAGTGGAGATTTTCCATCCATCCTTCCATCCATCTCACCTTATCATTGGGATCCACAACAGAAACCACATTTGGGACTTGTGATAGAATTTGTCAGTATTAGCCCAAGTAGTTGTTTAATACATGAGGTAATGTTTATAGATTATAGAAATTTATTTGTAAATTTAGACATCAGTAGTGCTTCCCTCAGGCAAGGAAAATTGTGTGATGGTTGTCAGCAATATATATTTATCAGCTGTTGTTCAAGGATTAATGTTTTGGATATCACTACTGCATTACATAGGGCCAAATCCTCTGAGTATTACATGTTTTAAATTTAATAATTCTGCTCAGCCATAATGGTATACAGTTATTGCAAATAATTATATTCTTGTACTCATAAAAAATATCAGACAAATGCCAAGACAACTTCTTGGGTGGGTACTTAGCTGCACCATTGGTGTCCCTGAAGTGGAGTAGAAATAGGCTAGCGTAGTGTGGTTTCTGCTGTGGCTAGTCCAACGTTGAGGTACTCTCCAGAGGGAGTGAGATGTCCACAGTCTGAGGAAATGGATGGAATAGATATTACAACAGATATTGCAGGAGGAGTGCATATTGCTTTATAAGGCAACTGTGGTACCAGTTTTGAATCCTGGTAAGTTATTTTTTAATTTCATATGTCCTGTATTACATATACATTTGTATGTATTTGTTTATTTTTATTTTATTGGAAAGTTATTTTAGTTAACCTACCTGATCACGTGGAAGCAAACCAAAGGATTTTACCTAGTCTCATCCATCAGTTTCAAAATGTGTGTTGTTTTGTCTGGAGACTTTATGATGGTCTTGTGTCAACCAGTGAATTCAGACAGGTGACTACAGATCAGTGAGTTTGGACTGGTAACTTTGGACTAGTATGACTGGTAACTTTGGTACAGTACCAGTCTGTTGTTAGCCAGATTTGCATGATGACATGCTCCCTTTTCTCTTTATCCATGATCAAAGGCAAAAAGGCATTTATTGTATTGTATTATGTCAAAAAACTTGTCAAGTGGTGGACCTTGTCATGTGTGTGTGTGTGATTGGTGACCAGCTCAAGAACTTAGGTGAGAATGAAGTGAATATGGTCCCAGCTACCATGACCCAGACTCACCATTGGTTAAACATAACGTAAACTTAATAGTCGTGTGATGGACTCTGATTATTTTGATTGTTTTTCCTAAAGGTCATACAAGTAATTGATATTTTTATATTTGTACAGTAATTTTTATAAAGTTAGTTAGGTTTCATCCCTTAACCGTGTGCAGAAGATTTTAACTTATTTGTATATTACAGTATTGATGTTGATTTAAAATTCTATTGTATTGAATGATACTGCAAAATTTTTTACTTAGAAATCTATTTTTGTGCTTATATAAAAATGGTTGTTGTAAGGATGGTTTGCAAATTTTCATGTAAAACTCTCATTACTTCTGCTGTACTCGTTATATTCTGCTGAACTTAGCATAGCATATACTATATGCTCATTCACTGGAGCCAAAAGGATTTTAAACTCCTGGACAAAATCGGTTTTTAGTCACATAAATTAAAGACTACAGTAATATGACTACAAGTTGCATAATGTGTAAATGCATGAATCTATATTATTATGTAACATGCAACCATTTACATATGTTCATTGTGTCAGATAGGCAGTTATAAACAGAGTTTTGATGATAGGAATGAACATTACATCTCGTTATTGTGGAACAAAGTTCAGAAGTTTCGTCCAGTGTGGTGTTGTTTCAAGCTTCAAGCAGCTTGTGCAGTTAATTTTTTTTTACCCAGTGTACCCCATGCTTTCAGTCACATGCATATGTACAAAGTGTTAAATAATTCATGCATATGCATATTCATAAATTCACATACATATTCATAGAGTCTTCTTCACATATCTACACTAGAAACAAAAGTTACAAATCCTACATTTATGCACAAAATAGAAAATAACCAAAGCAACCATGCAAAATTTCTCTATGCATTCTTTAGAGTTGTGGTGGGTAGTGATCCTTTTGAACTGTGTACGTGCTTTGTATATTTTACTGGAGAAGATGTGTATGAAGTCTGCAATATCTTTGGAGTGTATGTATTGTATCTGGAAGTATGTTTAATTCCATTTTATCCATGTACATATATTTGATGAGGGTGTATAAACTGTTTGGTTGTCGAGTTGAGGGAAAATTTTGTATATTGTATTTGAACAGTTTAATTAAGTACTTTTAGATAATCATTATGTAAGACTTTACCACACTGAGCTTCTTTTATGGCAACCCCAGGTCTAAAGTACTATTATGGTTTGATTTTTGCCACATTGGAAGCAATGAAAAAGGAGTTTTTTGTGATAAGGTCGTTCATTATACATGAACCACATTTTATAGCAACTTATATTGTATATTGTAATATTGGCCATATTGGCAGTTTACTAATCCTGGAGTCACATGAGTACAATTACAAGCATCAGGACTTTTGAGTAATGTGTCTTCCCAAAATTGAAAATTACGCATGTACAGTCGCTGCACATAGTCCTTGAACAGACTTCCCTTTACACCCTGGTCAAGGACTATGTGCCGCGAATGTACAATACAGTATATTATTTTTGGTTTTTGAGCAACACTTTGACGAATGGAAGCTTTGCATAGATTAGATTACAGTAAAGATTTTTGCATACTTGACAAGAACCATTCTTTGGGTTATATAGATTAAGTATATTTGTTTATTCTGAAATAGATATTTAAAATGTATTGGAAGCTGATCACAAATGGATTATTTCATAATCTAGCTACAATCCATTTTCACTCATCACCCAAGGTACAGTAGATTAACCTGATTTGATTTCTCAGTCATTTTATATTATAATAAAGGCAATCTGGGTCACTCAGGGAATTTGAAATAACTGACTATGGCATTCCTGTACATGCCTGTCATGACTACTAAAAAGATTTTTTTTAATTGTTTTAATGCCCTGAGTGAGACCAAAACTTTGCAATAATTTTGCCAAGAAAAATGACTTTAAATATATTGTAACATGCTAGTTTGATTGTAAAAGTGCTTGTTTGACTCCAGCTTACATCAACTTACATTACCCTTATTCCCTGCCACATTTTCTTGAAAATTGTACATCTGGAAGATGGGTTGTGCAACTTGCATCTGTTTAATGTCAGGATAAATGTTGGTAATGCAGAATCACATCACTGAGATGTGAACATGTTAATGCATTCAGAGCAGGTTAAAGGAAGAGTTATTTCCTTACTTGTCATAGATACTGTATATGATTAACCCTTGTACCGTAAGGGAAAAGTTACCACCATTTCTATGTCCTGTGTTTTATTTATAGAGGAAATTTGACACCCTGACACATTATGTTGGTAAACAGTATGTGTGTTTTGCAAGTTACTGCTTATAGTCTACTGTGTACTTTTATCATGATGTAGTGTACTGTACATAATGATACTTGTATGTGAAGAACTGTAATAAGCTGTAAGTATTAAAACACCATACTAATTGTAGCTCAGGAGCATTCTTGAAGCTGCAGTAATATCCTTTTGGGACTTTGTGATATGTATGCAAAGTAAAAAGTATCTTTATTGATGGCTCAGATAAATATTGTCATGAAATAAACATCTCATGTTATCAGTGTACAAGTTGTGCATGAAAAATTTTCCCTCCATCATATCATTGTGCCCTATACTGTACGAATTGATAAAGATACTATACTTACTTATGTCCATGTATGCTCAAATATTATATGACTAGGAGCTGTGGAGCATCCTTGAGTGAAACACCAGGTAGGAATGTGAGTATTTAGGTAACTTTGTTTATTGTAGTGCTGACCAGAGCTACACCAGAACAGCCCTCAATACAACAGCTTCATTTCACTGGTCACTAGAGCTTTTAGAGATGGACTTACACCATCTACTGTGATAGCTTGTGTCTACAAAGGGTTTTCCAAACACTAACTAAGTTTCTGCTTGTAGATTTGTTTTTATAGCTATATTTACCAGAGACATACAGCGGCAATACTGTATACTAATGTAGTGGTTAGAAGGAAATGGTATGCTTACTGTTACCTTAAATTTGAGAGTTATCCTCAGCTGAACATCATCATACAGTATTTCATCAATCATAGCAAAATGTTTAAGATATACAGTACAGTTGTGTCAGAAAGTTGAAGACCAAGAGTGGGTACTGATGCCTTACTCACACATTAGTAGCAAGTTCAAACTTTGCCCAACCTTTATCAGTTGGTGTAACTGCCAGCAGTGCAACAAGGGACTTGAGTATGTTTTATTCATAACTTTATGCAACCACCATCCTAGGTACAGTACCATGTACCTAGGTACTTGGAACTGTGACCAATCCGAAGAAGAACTCTAATGGGATGTGAGATATCAGCACTACACATTTAGAACAGAGTTATATTTAGGGGCCTAAAGTTTGTGAACTCCTTTCAGTGATTTGGGTGACTAAAATCACATGGCATTAAACAGAATTTATGCATTATACTGTATATAGAACTTAAGAGGTTGGTAGAACTAGGATTGATGTTCAGAATTGCTTTGACTGATGTGGTTTTTCCATAGAGAAGGGTTGCTCTTTTCCCAGGTGTATTTTCTGTTTTATTTCTTGCAAAGCATAGTCACTGACAAAAGTTCCATTTCTCTTAGAATTCAATTAATTAAAACAGAATAAATTATTAATTCTATTATGTATATATTCAAGACTGTGTTTATCGTAGAAGCCTTGAAGGTTATGAGAACATTTAATTTAGGCAAGATCGAGTACTAAAACTAAAAGAGGCAAACTCTGTTGCCAGCCCTGGAAGTGAGAGGATGTTTTAGGAGTTGTTGACTCCTGTGATAATGAAAAACATCTCTTTTCTAACAAAAGGAAGTTTACCAGTACAGTATTTTAAGTTCTGCGAGAAATGCTGTTGTAAGGTAAGTGGATGTTCTATACAGTATTACCTTAAAGGACAGGGTAATTCATGGTGCCAGCTGGGAGGTTGTTAAAGTATGTTGAGGAATGAAATAGTATAGCTGAACAAAGTAATCATCAGGCATCTCAATTTGTGACAATAAGAGGGGTGGACACAGAAAGATGTGTTGTGAGGAACTGAATACAATATTAAACTTTCAAACATGAACATTCTTTTATAAGATGGTTGGGATCAGTGCTCATTCAAAGTTACAGGATAAATTAGAACTTTGTCAGTGACTGTATTATGCTAGTTATGGGTGTTGATTAATGTGTACAGTTCCTGAAGCTGCTTATTGTCCCTCCTGTAGCTATTAGAACTATGTTTTAGTCTTAATTGATGGTATGCAGATATGCCCCTTGCAGCTCAGTGGCTTAGCCATAATAAACTATTCTTTTTTTATTCAGGAAAACGGATCTGAAGCTAATCTCGTCTTGACTTTAGCTCCACCATCTATACAGTATGTATCATTTCAAAGACCAAGTTTTAAGTCACTTTCCATATTCTAATGTTTAAGAATGACTAAATATATGATTCATAATTAAATATTGAAAGTATATCTATAATTATTTGTTAATTAATGAAATATAAAATAAAGTCACATATGGTTAGTCAAGGTTGACTATTGAGGGAGTTGGCTCGTTGATAACATACCATCATTAAAGAATAAAGTACTCATAGAATATACAGTAGTTAGCAATATAATGACTGTATTTGAACTAAATATATTGTTAGAATAGTTCCTGCTTATGCTTTATGTAAAATATTTGTAGTGATTAATAGAGTTCCCCGTGCTGCTCATACAGTGATGTACTGTACTGTACATAACCAGACAGCCAAATAATGCCCCCATACACAGTACAGTAGACTCTTGGTTTAACACAAATACTGTACTGGTATACTTAACTATTTTTTATTGAACATGGAGTCTATTTAGTCAGGCATAAAAAACAGATAATTTAGTCAATCATAAGACCATGGTAATGCTTCAGGGTCTTTAGTGAGGGATGGAGTGTAGAAGCAAGAGGTAAATGGAAGTACTGTATTAATTCTTGTTATATAAAGAGTCTACTGTAGCAATGATATATGATGTTTGGTTATTATAGCTCTTTGAAATATAATTCTTTTCATACCAGATTTTTTACACTAATTAGCAACTTTAACACAGGATACAGATTTTAGCTTTGATTAAACATGATTGTTTAGATTTAGGCAAAAATAAAGATTAGCTTTCTTGGGGCTGATTTCACAGTCATGTGCAATAGATTTGCAAGCAACCCACCGAATGAATCTGTAATTTCCTGTGACGTGAGTGAATAGTAGGTGATTTAATTGACTGATGTGTAAAGATTGTGATTACTGAACTTATAACATTTGTGGTGAGAGTAGGGCAATACATTGTTGGTAAATTGTAGTAGTTCATGTAACAGAAGAGAATGCAGGGGATGTAGAGCTGGAGATGGGTGATCTACTGTGGCAACCCCTAAGGGGAGCAGCCGAGAGAAGAAGATTGTTGGCAACTTGTAAGCTACCTATTCCTTCAACTGATACCACAAAAAACTCCTTGTTATAGATGGTATATTATAGGACAGATTGATGGAGTTTTTAGCTTCCAATTTGTCAAGAGCATCTCTGATCCCTAAACTATATGATGTATTTAGAATGAAGTGTGTGGTTAGAGAAGAACCAGATAAATAGCAGATTCTGTGAAATCAGCTCATAGTAAATTATTGTAGGTATAGAGTAGATATAGCTACACTGGAATAATTTTTTTTTTCTAAAAGTAAATGTCCTCGGCCAAAATCTTTGGGTTTGTATTGTACAGTAATTTGGATCTGATTGGCTGTTGCACGACTCCTACTCCTGGATACTGTAGCAAGATGTAATTAGTAGTCAACAATATTGTATTGTAAAATTGAGTTGGCTGAGTGATTAGTATACAAAGCCTGCAAGGTGATATTTATGGACTTGAATTTGCACTTTCAAGGGAAATTTTACTTGCAGTTTGTAAGACGTCCAGTTACCTAAGAACACCCTTGCTGGTAATATAACACTCCTAAATTAAGGTATATTCATATACAGTATGTCCCTTTCTTTGCAGCAGGGTAGTTGGGTGCCAGTGTGCAGGTCATGATGTTTGTGTATAGGTTAAGACCAAATATGGACATGTGGTCTCTGTCAAGTCTAAATGAAAAATATATATAAATATTATCTCATCAGCCTTTATTATATCAGCTGTGGATATTTGCAACAGCCAGGTAACAAACTTGTATCAAGGGAACAAATTTGGATAGGGATGAGTTTGGTGTATGGTGATTAAGGATGTTGATGGTTGGAGATGGATGACATTTAATGTTTGCTGTTGAATGAGGATGGTGCTTGATGATTGATTACACTTACATTTGGTGATGGAGGAATGATTTTGTTTGGTGATGGGAAAAGCAAGACCAGTGTGTTGTGTTGTGACAGTACCAAGAAGCTTAGGATAAAGCACATACAGGGTTACCTTGGTGTATATGTGTGTGAGTGTGTGTGTGAATGTATTTTATGGGTAAAGGTTGGATGTTTTAATTTTTATGATAGTTTATGCTTTCACATGCATTTTACCTTGTGTAGAAGTGGAAAAATGTGCTCTACTGTATTGATAAAAAGAATTTAATGCAGGGATCTGATCTGCTCAGCCCCAACCCCCCAGGTCCTCCCACAATTTTTTTAGTATCTTTTTTTTTGCCGTGGCTGGAAATGCAGTCATAAATCCTTAATCTCTTTCCAACCCAGGAAGGAAGAAACAGAAGCATATGTACAGTAAGAATTTTTTTTTTTTTATATATAGTTTGCAGTGTTATTTTCTATGTGGGTTTATATTCTGCCAGTGGGCCTGCCGCTGTGGTTGACCATATTCCCCACACAACAGGGAAAAGTGCCCATTTTTTACAACCGTGTTAAATGTGTGGGTGATGCTTCCTAGCCCTCTTGAATCTTCAGTCCCATTTTGTATGCAGATATGTTTACCAAGGGCATGGGAGGTGGAAGCTGAGGACTGTAAAAGCTAACAAATGGTTCAGGAGGGTTATAAAGCATCTCTCAAACATTTATGTGTCATAAGGTCTGAACTGTTCAAGGCTTGTGAGAAACACTGTGTGAGATGTGTATGGATCAGTTTTGTTTTCCCTGCACAAGGTATGGTGTGTATCAGAAAAGTGGAGGAATGTAAATTGTACAAGGTTTGTGAGGAAGATAGTGTGAACATTATATTGGTAAGCGTTTTCTTTTCCTACAGTAACAGACCAAGTGTTTGTCTGATGGAGATAGCAGTCTCTTCTGTTTAATGATAGTGAGAGAGTACTGTACAGGAAGGAAAGAGACTGGGATGGGCTGAAAGAGAGAGTGGTAGGAGGAGAGACTGAAGGGAATATGCTTGCTCGCAGAACGAAAAGCTCGCTGTGGTATAGTATATCATAATTATAATTTACAATTTTACATGCTCTATTTGTACAGTTTAGTCTTTTTATTCACAGAAGTAAACCAGAAAAATAAATTCTATGGGGATTCATTGTCACGGTTCAGAGTCGTTTTATATCTGCATCTATATAGTCACACTCCGCACCACAACATTTTTAAATTGCCTGGGCCAAAATTGGGTGAAGATGCATCAGGCATTATGATATTATTTTTTAGCATCTTTACACATGGCCGATCGTGATATTTGGCGTGGAAAGAGTTTCATTAGCTGTTATTGACTTTGATTAGTTTTTGGACTAATCAAATTAAAATAAAAAGTTGCTCTTACTGACTTTTGGTGAAACTTGGCAGTAGAGGAGATATTATTATTAGAAAATAGATTATTTCAACATGCATCACTTTTCAGTTATAAACAAACTTGTTTGTGTGTGTGAACAGTTCGTTTACTTCGCCGCGGCCAGCCAGCTTTGAACGTTTAGTTGGAACGTGTAGTAGGTGAAAGTGTACTTACAATACTATATTCTTGCTTTAAACAGGGTTATCTATTAAGAATCGAAATGTTGGATCATGTCGAGGGTCTTGTGTTATATATGCGTTCCAGCCGAGTACAGTAGTGAATTCACTGCCGGTGAGCAGAGGAGGATAACATCAAGTTGGTGTAAATTAGAGAGCCTGACATATCCTATCAGGCAAACGGGTAAAAAGTTTCCCGCATCCTGCTACGAAAAGAGATACCCCGGGGAAAGATAGGGTTCGCCTTAACGAAGTTAATTAGCAGTGAAATTTATTAATGACTAATGAGACTGTTACCAATTAGTTCTTGAAAAGGATACTCCCGGAGAATGTCGGGGGAAGATGATGGAAAATGACTATGTTGAAAAATATCATGAGGAAGAAAACTATGATAATGTGAAGGAAGACTTCTACTCTAAGGCTGACAGTGAACCACTTCAGAAGGTGAAAGTGGATCAGGGCAAAAGGGCGTCTCTCATGTTAGCCTCTTAAGTTCTCAACCAGTCACCAAGTCAGTCACTGTCCGGGTTAGCTTGAGTGAAGGTCTCTCTTCCTCCTCCTCCTATCCCACACTCGTCCTGCAGAAAAATAGGTATAATCAGAACTTTAATGACTACTTCATCTAACTATAATGTTTCAACTCGATGCGAAGTTAGGCTAGACAGATAAGATTATGTACTGTAATGCTTGATATGGACGAAAAATGCTGAAAAATATGATATAATAAAAAAATATCAAAAATGAAAAACTAAGCTAAACAAAAATAATATACGAATTTCAGCAGCGGAGGAGAGGGAGAAGGACACAGAAAAACGGTTGTGCTGAGAGAAGAAAGGTATGTATAGCGTGGTTTCTGATACATATATAATATTTTTATATACTGTATACTTTAGTTGATGATGCATGGTAGCTATTTGTTCTTTGGAGGGAGAGGAATTTCCCTGTGGAAAAGAAAATAGTTTTTTGTTTTCGGAGTAAACTATACGTGGTTTCCTCCTAAGTGCCTATTTGCAGTCTCGAGGGTAATAAATCATTCATGCACTCCTCTTACGTTAAATTAAGGATCCTCTTAAGCTGAGAACATATCCTGGAGTGGGACGGGGTGTGGCAAACATGACTACGGAATTCTTCACACCCACAATTAATCTTTTAGTGTAATTGGGGGGTAATGAATCTTGGTAATTATACTGACACGAGGGCATGATGAGAGGGTGTGAGTCAGCAGCCGACATACCTATAGCAACAGTTGTAGAATTTAAGGGCTAATTATTACACTAAACTACGTGACAAAACAGAGCCTCTTTTGGAGTACTGAGGTTGTCTTGTTTCCTGGCAAAATTTGAAGGAATCAACAGCTCCCTAAATCAGCAACAACAGATTGACCCGTTAACAATTTTTATTCCCCCCCTTTTTTTTTTTTTTTTTTTTTTTTTTTAAAGCCCCCTATTGCCTGCAGTGATGTGAGCAATACTTTAAGGGTTTGGGCGCCCCTTCACCCCCAGCCACTCCCTTTCAGTTCTTCAACTGTCCCTCTTTTCATTTTATTTCCTTCCTGCTTGCTGTCACACCTTTCTCTGGCGCTATATGACCTCGCTGTTGCGGCGCCTAATATCAATCAATCAATCAATTATGTTTTATAGACGCAACAACTGCTGTACTGTACAGTCGGCGGCAAGAGTCGTGTCGCCTCATTCAGCGCTTTTTAAAGGATAACATAAAGGCTAATCATCAAAGAAACACATTCACCATATAGAATTACAATATCCAGGTGGAAAATTAAGGCACCTCTGTGAAGCTTATATTTCCATACTTACTTTACAACTTGGGTGATTTGGCGACAGGACATTTGCCGCCGACTGTACATTGCCTGATCACCAACCCCACGTCATCTCAGCTCATAATATAATATAATTGCTCTTGTAATATTGATTTTCTTCTGTAAACTAACCAACTAACTAACTGTAAGGGGAACGTGTGGGATCGAGTATTATAAGGATGACTGGTGACATTATTACAAGAGGTTACTGAATCGAGAATTCACCATTGTACAGTCACGAACAATAATTTCAAGCCCTTACAACACAATGGACGTCAAGTAACCACAACGTGACTCTCTAACCGCTGACTCAATTTCACTCAATTTCACTCAATTTCAACTTTTATTTTTTACTCTTACTATAGTGTAGACGGTGACTTATTTTCATGCATTTTCACTCATTTCTCTCATTTTACCTTCTTTTTACCTGTTTCACTGTAAACGGAGGCTCAACATTATCACACATTTTCACTCATTTAACATTATTTCAATCAATTTCACTTTAAAAAATTATTAGTTATCACTCGTCTTCACTTCCACTAATTTCTCTCACTTATTTCACTCAATAGGGTGATTCATATTCCCTCAATACACCCGTTTACACTCATTTCCATTCTCTTCACCCTACACCTACAGTATAGACAATATTAGGCTCTTATTCACCCTTTCCTCTCCACACCCTCTCTCTTTCCCTTGGTACAATAGAGGCAAAACAGATGGCGACCTAAATTCATTATACAGTCTGACAATTTTTGCCAACTAACATCTTGCCAGCTCATGTTTGTACAAGTGTTTCGTACGTAACCCAAATAATCATCTCAGTTGGTCGGTGTAAACAACCCGCTATTTCACGGCCAAGCAGCAGAATGGGAGGGAAAAAGTGGCTTACATCACTGTATTGTAGAGCTATTTGAAGTTTATTGCATAGATTTATTTATATATATTTTCTTTGTGCGCATTTACTTCTAGAGGTCAATGTAATAGATGGGATCTGAGAGGGGTTTTGTTGTGGGCGAAATGCAGGGGTGCTGTTTCCTACCTCTCTACCGTGTTTTATACAATACAGATGCAATACTAGTAAACAGAGGTTCTAAAATAGCCTGATCAAGTCTGAATGAATGGGTTACGTATCTTTAACTTCGCCAACAAGCACATGACCAAACTATAAGTGTTTTGATGGTGGAAGAAAAGGACGTTATTATTATTATTATTATTATTATTATTATTATTATCCCTACATTGTTATGATGCTCAAGGTTAGTGTTTTTTTCCACTAGCGCCATCTATAGGTGGTGGTGAAAAAAACCGAACATTTCACAATAAATTAGAAGATTCAACTCAACAAGGTAAATATATGCTACGCATGTAGGCCTATACATGCGTAGCTATCTTTATCTTGCAACTCACTTCTGGTAACTCGCACACGATCTTTTCACTCTGACTGTAAAGGAAATCAACATAAACAATGCATCAATGCATTTTTTTCTCCTGCAATCTGCCTGTGGTTAGGAATCGCGTGTCTATGCGTGTGTTCATGAGTGCGTGTGTGACCTCGATAATACCCAGGGGCACCCAAAACAACAACAACAACAACAACAGAAACAATAACAGGCAACAACTCCTCCACTAACAACATTAAAACCATCACCATCACCACCATCCCCTTCCTACCACAACCAAAACTATCACGCCGTCTCCAACACAACCACAACCACCATCCCCTCCCTACCACAACCACCACGCCCTCTCTCCACCACACACGGTCGGATAAACTCAGGCGTACATAATAAGTCTTTATAGATTGTCGGGTTTACGGAAGACGAACAAAACACACAAACACACACACACACACACACACACAAACACACACACACACACACACACAGTATTGTTTTTCTCAAGGACACCTGTGATGTTGTTGTCCGGCGAAGTGAAGGCCAACTGATGAGGTTAGTTTATAGTTGAAATGGGCAGCCATGAGTCAGTAATTTCTCTCTATCATTACCCAGTCAAGTCCTGCATGATAACCTTGGCTTCAGACCGAGCCATGTATGGGGTTGGTAAATGTGGTGGGGTTAAAGGGGGTGTGATATATACTGTTGGTACCTTACCTTAGAGCGACTTGATTCCCACAAAGTATGCCCGGAAACAGGACCACCAGATGAACAAAAATAATAGTGATCTGTTGTCTGGAAATATTTGGAGGAATCACTTGCTCCACATTTACCAGCACTGTACCACCCACCCCTCTTAAGTAAATGCACCACAATGCACTCCACCCGTCAATCACACACAAGTAAGGCGAGGAGGAGAAAAAAAAAAAATTCAAGAGAAAAATAAAGGAGTTGTACAGTGTTGGTAAATCTGGAGTATGTGATTCCTCCAAACTATTCCAAGCAACAGACTACCATTATATTTGTTAACTTGGTCCTGTTTTCTGGCACATTTGGGGGGAATCAAGACGCTCCAGAGTCCAATGTACCAAACGTATATCATCTCATTAATCATACACCCAGTCTCTCAATTTGATACACGTTGTTGTTGTTGTGTGTGCGTGTGTGTGTTGTTTTTCTCTCTGTAAGTCGTGTTGGTGTACAGTCGCTGCCAAAAGTTTCAATTTAAAGGGGGGAGGGAAGGTGACTGAACTCGTGATGATATCTATTAGAACTCTTTGTGTTCATCTACTCTTATGATAGTTTAGTTGCTTGTTTTTTTCATAAGTGAGAACCTGTTTGAAACCTGTCACCAAACTTAGAGAAATCCCATCCAGTTCACCACTACATAAACCCAATTGCACATCTATTGGTTTAACATGCAAGCTCTAAAGCAAAACGTGTTACTGAAGAACTGTAGGAAGGATGAAATTTAGACTGACAATTGCACATACCGTTTTAAAATCCTCGTGAAGTTGCCCCAGATGTCTAAATTACCCATGTGTTTTGTGACTAGCGCTGAGGTGTGTTTACAGAGCCAAGGACGTAGCCCTCTACAGACGCCTCAAGATGACCTATATATACACAGCACTCGTACTCTCTTAAGATAAAAGGTAAAGTGGGGAGTTTGAGATGGACCAGAGCTTTGCCGCGGTGCACATCTCTGTCACACTGGCTGGCTGGCCTTTTGAGTCTTTTTGAGTTAGAGTGACCCATTATTCATGTTGATTACAGGTGTGTTGAGAAAGCTGAACCGAATGTTGAGCCAGAAAGCAGTGGTTGTTTGAATATAATTATATAACTAAAGAAATGTCTTAAGATAGGTTTATGAATGCTACCCTTGTATATGAATTAGATAACTCAGCTCTTCCTCTGACTATATCTCTGTTAATACTTTTGGTGGATTTGCAGATGCATAGAAGGACGGATGGTGTGGTAGGCGTGGGACATTCCTGGCAGGTGAAGGACGAGGAGAAGAATGTTGTAGGCGAGGAAAGAAGGCGTGAGGAGGACGAGAAGAGACAGCACGAGGCAGGTGAAGCAGGGAACAGTGGTGATGGAAGTGACACAGGAGGAGATGGAGGCGGTAACACGAGTGAAAGAAGTAACAGAGATGGAGATAAAGAAAGTAACACAGGCGGAAACAATAACACAGGTGAAGGAGAAGCCGAAAGGGGAGCGAGAGGGACGGTGGTAGTTTTGAAGGTGGAGGAGGCTGGGGTGAGGGCGGCACTACAAAAGGATAAAGGTGAAGGAGCCAAGGTTGTGGAGTGGACCCAACATGACTTCACCAGGAGGGGAGACAATTACGTGGCTCAGATTACTAGCGTCGAGGTCAAGTATCTCTTCTCTGACATCATCACCAAGAAGAACACTGCCTCTGACACCACAAACACTGCCTCTGACACCAAAAACATTGCCTCTGACATCACCGTTACTGCCTGTGACACCACCAACACTGCCACTGACACCACCAACACCAAGCCCTCCAACACCACCAACACCAAGCCCTCCTACACCACCAACACCAAACCCTCCAACACCACCAACACCAAGCCCTCCAACACCACCAACCACAAGACAAGCTACGTGGTGAAGATGAGACAAGGCGACGGGGACTTTGAGACGCTGGCCTTCAACAGGGAGGCGGACTTCTACATGGACGTGGCACCTTTACTGGACTCGGCTCTGGTTTCCCATCATCTGGCGCCCCTTCGTCGTCCCGGGTGTGTCCATGTATCCCGAGGCCAGCTGTTTCTCGAGGACCTTCGGGCACGTGGCTTCCTTATGCCCGACAGGAGGAGGAGTCTGAATCTACTGCAGGTATGCATGTATGTACGCTAAGGTCGAGGATATACGTAAGGGGGTATTTATTATTACACTTTTGGTACATTAGAGTGCCAATATCTATCAAAGTCTACACGATGATTGGGCATTACGAGTCCTACAAGTGATTATATTTTGGTGTGTCCATGCAATAGATCAAGGTCAAGAATGGATTATGAGTATTATTATTTTTTGTAAGCTTAAATGTGTAAACTGTTGATGCATAATGTATAACGATGATGATAATGATGATGTACTGCAGGCAAGACTAGCTGTGGAGGAGTTGGCAAGACTACACGCAGCATCTCGACTCCTTCTGGCTTCCACGCCCTCCCACACCTTCCCCTCCAACTTTTCACCGAATATTTCCAACTCACCTACACCCTCTTCCTCCAACTTTGCTCCCTTCTCTATCTCCTCTTCCTCTCTTGTTCCAACTTCTTATTCCACCTCCAACCTACCTCCCTTCTCTTCCTCCTCCTCCAGTGTTGCTACTTCTTCCTCCACCTCCAACCTTCCACCCTCTGCCAGCTCGTCTTCCTCCAACCTTCCACCCAGCATCGTCCGGCTCTCCACGCCCGTCCACGCCTCCTCCCCCGTCGTCACCCACATCTTCGGCATCCTCTTCAACGGCGGCCTCACAACGGCGGCGGAGGTAGCGAAGGCAGCAGGACGAGAGGACGTGAGGGAGTGGCTGCAGGAGGTCACCCCACGCGTCCCTGCCCTCATGGCCTCCCTCACCTCCCTCACTGACCCCAAGTACGAGGTCATCTGCCACGGAGACTGCTGGGTCAATAATCTGCTCTTCAGGTCAGTCTTTGTTGTTGGTTGTTGATGTTGTTGTGAATGGCAGTGTGCAGGTGTTGATAAGATTGTTGTTATTACTGTTGTTGTTGTTGTTGTGGGCCGATTGGAGGGCTTCTGATCTTTCAAAACTATTTACATAACAAAATCCCCACTCCAGAGCTGAGGTTACTGTAATAAAAGTGTATTTCCTGCATGGTAAAGGATGGAGGAATCAACAGCCTTCCCAACACAGACGACCCTCATCTCATTAGGGATAAACTACCATATTATTATATCGTGTGTTGCAGGGAGGATGAACAAGGTGATGCCGTTGAGGTGGCACTGTTGGACTTCCAGCTGTGTCGTCGGTCAACTGTGGCAATGGACCTTCACTACTTACTCTTCACCAGTCTCACACACGAGGCTCGAACCCAGCACCTCCCGTCTCTCCTGGCAGCCTACCACGCCTCCTTCACCACCGTCATGCACGCCGCCGGGAAGCACACGCCCTTTACCCTTGCCTCCCTGATGGAGGAGTTTCACAGCAAACGTCTCCTGGGTGTTATCTACGGCATTCTGGCCCTCCCGGTCCTGGTGTGTGAGCCTGCCGACGCCCAGGACTTCACGGTCGCCTCTCCCGAAGAAGCGATAGGCTACGTGGAAAGGAAGAGAAAAAGTGTCCTTGCCATGTTGGATACAAACTCGTTGATGCGGCCACGTCTCCTCAGCCTCTACCGGGATATTGAGAGTTACATCCAAGCCAACAAGGAGTGATTAATATAAACCTCAAGATGTATTGTTGGTGGATGATGTTGCACGTTCAACTTGTCCGGTAGTAAAAAAATAATAATGCTCTACTAACCTATTGAAGCTGTACACTCGCGGGATATAGTTCCTGACCAGACAGGCTGTGATGGAAAGTCATTCAGGGCCACACACAGACCAGAGCGTCCGAACACATCCAACCAACACATAGTTCCAGCTCCATTAAGGGGGGGGGGGAGGGGAGATACGGTGTTAGTAAATCTGGAGCAACTGATTCCTACCAACTATTTTCAGCAACAGACCACCATTATATTTGTTAATCTGGTCCTGTTTCCTGACATACTTTGGAGGAATCAAGGCGCTCCAATGAACCAAAAGTGTATTACCCTCGTTAATTAAACTGGCAGCAAGTTGTTTTGGGGAATTTCTGGCCACTGACCATTACTGATGCTTCACAGACTGTCATGTTTAGTTAATGTTTTGTCAATATGAAGGCTGGAATGTGAATGCCAGTCACACACCGGTCTATATAATGTGATAATAAATAATAAATCACTAGCCTATATGTTATAAATTAAGCATAGATGTAATAAGCACGAATAAAATAATATACGTATTAATAGCCATGTATAACAAGTGAATAAAATAGCACACAATGATAATGGTAAATACATAAACTTGTTTGTCATAATATTTGTATACATTGGAAACAATAGAGCTTTTGGTCTTTGTCATAATGGTTTTTAAGATTCACTCAATTGAATCACTCGTTCACCTTTGGTCGTGACTGTACAGTGAAAGACAAACGTCATGTCTTAAATTAGTGAAATATCTGGGGAATAACGAACCATTTGACATGACCTCGGTGTGCACAGCCATGGCTGATAGTGCTGGACCAGGGTCCAAGGAATGTTGGAGAGCAACTGAACAGAGTTCGAACAAGTGAATTTTCCAAACCATTCTCAACGTTGAGAGAGGTTTAAAAGACTCACTTTTTCGAACTCTGCTCAGTTGCTCTCCAACACGCCTTGGACCCTGGTCCAGCACTATCAGCTATGGCTGTACAGTAGGTGTGTGTGTGTGTGTGTATTGCCTGAGTTTTAGTGTGGTTCTCGTTGTATATATGTGGGATTTAACTGGACAGAACGATGACAACACTTATGTCTTTCACTGTACACCTTTAAGAGAGAGAGAGAGTGTGTGTGTTAAGTTAAAAGTTTGAGTTTCTGCTATCACCACATCTCATGCCCAACAGTCTGATAGTTACCATTGTAGACCAACAATTGAGCAGTTTGCCTGTGTGTGCGTGTGTTCGGAACAAGAGGAGGGAGGGGAGGAGTTGGAATGCCTTGGGAGGGGTAGGGCCCAGGGGTGGAGGTAGAATATTTTGGTTAGAGGAGTGAGGAAGGAGGGTGGGGTGGGGAGGGAGGTTCGGGGACTAGTGAGGATGGGGGAGGAGGTAAGGTATTTACCGGGGAGGGTGGGGTGGATAGGGGGGCCTTGAGTAGAAGTGAGGATGAGGGAGGAGGTAGGATATAAAGGGGGGAGGGTATGGAAGGAGGGGTGGATAAGGGGGCCTGGGTAGTAGTGAAGATGGGGAGGAGGTAGTATATTAATTAAGGGGGGAGGGTAGGGAAGGAGGAGGATAAGGAAGGAGAGGTGGATGGGGGTGGACTGATAGAGGGGAGGGGAGGTGGAGAGTTGTGGTAACCGGCAGACCGTTTCACCAGCTCCATTTCAGAACCAGACACCATACTGGTCGGAGCTATTCTTACCAACTCTAACCTATGCACACGTCTTTGGTTTTGTAAGTATTGTAATGGTCTTTCTAATTATCTATTTTGCAAGTAATTATTCATAGTTCTTTTGTGTATTTGCAAGTAATTATTCATCGTGCTTATCTGTTTTGCAAGTAATTACTCATTGTTCTTATCTATTTTGCAAGTATTCATTGTTCATAATGTGTTGAATATATAACTGGGGAAACAGTTGAATAAATAATGGTGTTATATTGCAATTAGTGATATTATTCTCGTTATAAGGGTTTGTTTGTTGGAAGGTTGTGGAGGTTAGTAGGTAGTAAGAAGGTTGTGGAGGTTAGTAGGTAGTAAGAAGGTTGTGGAGGTTAGTAGGTAGTAAGAAGGTTGTGGAGGTTAGTAGGTAGTAAGAAGGTTGTGGAGGTTAGTAGGTAGTAAGAAGGTTGTGGAGGTTAGTAGGTAGTAGCCAATTCCAATTTATGTTTACAGACTATTATTACTGTCGAGGATGAGAATGAAAATATACCTCCTTAGGCCTGGAAGAACCTGTAGGATGATGGTGTGAGATAAGTGGACGGCAAATACGACGAAGGAAATGATGAGATTGTTCAAGAATGGGAGTGACTGGGACTGAAGTGACGACAAAACCTAAACTGACAAGGTTGAAGAAATGTCCCTGTTGCTGGAATTCGTAGTAATAAAGAACTTCTTCCTCACCACAACTTCAAACCACACACTACTCATTACTGGTTAGTTAAATTATTTGTTAGGCAGTTCTCTTAGTTGATTATTGTGCTTTTTGACAGTTTGGTTATGGTGTTTATCTTTGTAATGTTTATCTATAGTAGTGCCTCGCTGATTGTCCGTAACTTTCAAGCATTAAATTCCACGAGTGAAACTACAAATGAATAATCTCTAAAGAATTAATTTTAAAGTTGTCAATGAGAAATAGCAAAACTAAAAGAATTATTTATAAATGTTTGATAATCGGTTTAATGGCCATCTCTTCTACATAAACAGTTTGAAGACCAATAATAGGAAGAGGGACCGGTGTAAAGGTGAATCTCCCTAACCATGAAGTTTCTACGAGGCAAATCACTAAAATGCGCCTTGTGCCCATCTCTCCTGCACTACATAAATCACCACGGCCTGAGTTGAAGTACAAAGAGTAAAGTT
Organism: Petrolisthes cinctipes; assembly: GCA_033782935.1. NCBI lineage: Eukaryota > Metazoa > Arthropoda > Malacostraca > Decapoda > Porcellanidae > Petrolisthes > Petrolisthes cinctipes. The sequence goes on along the minus strand of JAWQEG010004829.1, from coordinate 30,851 downwards.
TCCTATCCTGTATTTGAATATATTGTGTATACAGGGTTATTCAAAACTACATTTACAAAATGACAGGGTAAAATCCTGACATGATGTTAAACATAGTTCCATATATATTTTTCAAAAAATGTAAAATGTTAATTACACACATGAAAGCCAAATCCATTGCCGTGGGCGAACGATCGAACGCTTTAAAATTTACTCCTCCCCCACCTCATCCCCTGCTCTCTCAAGTGGACGAGGCAAGTTTTAAAACGTATGAAGCAATGAAACCCTTATCGATCATGGAATTCAAACAGATCCGTTGGCTTTTAATCGATCCCAAGGCTTCGTGTTTCTTGTAATGTCAGATAAGTTAGTAGTACCGCCCTGGCATCTACACGCATCACTAGGTAAGTGTAACTCGACCACTAAACAATAGATAGAGGTACAGTCATGGACAAATCTTTAGGGATACTACTACTCTTAGCCTATCTGACATTACAAGAAACACGAATACTTGGGATCAATTCGAAGCCTAAGGATCTGTTTGAATCCCGTGATCGATAAGGGTTTATTGCTTCATACGTTGTATTAAGTTCCCTCGTCTACCCGAGAGAGAACACGGGGTGCTGTGGGGGGGGAAGGGGGGAGTTAATTTTAGAAGTGTTCGATCATTCGCCCACGGTAATGGATTTGGCTTTCGTGTCTGTCATTAACTTTTTAAATTTTTGAAAAATACATATGGAAATATGTTTAACATTATGTCAGGACTTTACCCTGTCATTTTGTAAATGTAGTTTTGAATAACCCTGTATTTGTTCTACACTAATGCAATTTTCTCTACCTGCTGTCAGTAAAGTTATAGGTGGTCAGCAATTTATGGAAGGTTATAACAGGGTAGGATGATGGGGTGTGGGGGGGGGGGACTAGATATACCTCAGTGGTGGGGGGGGAGGAAGGATGGTAGGTATAGTTGTGGTGGTATTCAGTTTTAGATAAATAGTTGGTTGGCTGGTTCTGTCCAGTTTGATGTTTGGTTGGTTGCTGGCATGAGTTGTCAGTCTTGTTGGTCGTGGCTTTACTTGGCCTCTCAGCGCTGGATCACCTCTACAGTAGATTTAAGAATACGTGCACTCGCAATCCAAAATTTATATGCAGGTCATGTTGAAGTTTCGAATCATTTGACATACTAGTGAACCAATTAAACGCTTATCCTGTTTCATATTTGCTTGAGCTCGCTTAATACTCAATCAGGCTATTCGAAGCAAACCTGGATACATATTTTGGATTGAGTGTACATAAATATAAAATTCATATAAAATAACTGAAATATACAATGCAATAAAGTAATGTACTATGGGTCACACGATTTCATTCCTTCAATTTACTGCAAAGACTGAATTAATTGTTGTGATTCAAACGACGGCATACAGGTCGTCATTTATGCTATTTGTCAGTTTATAGAGCTGCTGGTGACTAATGTTGTGGATGGTCGAGGGAATGAACTTTTAGTGCACCCAAAGTAAAATAGTGGTTGTTGATACAGTCGTCGGATCGTACAGTGTGAAATCATGCTCCGGTAACTGTATCTTGGCAGAGTACGCATCTGGTGTTATTTTTTCAGGAAACTTGCTGTCCTGGTCGCTGATCCCCGGGACCCTTCAAGAGGAAATGGACGCAAAGAGCCATTCAAGAGGCGAAGTTTTCATTCATGAGGCCAGAAACACCGGCTACAGGCCCAGCAAGAGTGTCAGGATAAGAGACCACCACTACGTAGCTGGTAAGGGGCCAATAAAGTTAATGATTTAGGATACTTGTAGGACTGGACAAATTGGTAAATATTTCATTGAAAATGCTTTAATCAGGCAAATTTTAGTTGTTTGTAGCCTAATATAGATATGGTGTGGCCACTAAAGTCTATTAAATCTATAAATATTCCTACAGATTCAGGATACTGCCCAGGAAGGAATTGGTTGACCAGAGCTGACATGATGTTGTCCTGCAGGAGGGCAAAGCCAGACTACCATATAGGACAATAATGCTACCAGCCACTTGCAGGTAACCATTTTACTGCAGTCTCTCTGTTGGCTAATTATATATTTCATAGTACTGAATTGTTCGACCATAGAGATACTATGCTCTGAAATATTATAAACTGTATATAATTAACTTTATTGGCTATATGAAATGAAATTGTGAGCTAGTTTGTGAAGGGTAACGTATTAACAGATTTCGGTGGAGATGCTGCACAGACGACACTCAAGATCTTGACCAGCACAAGGGATGGCTGTACTGGCTGGTTTTGGATCTGCACAGCTAATGGAAGCAGGTTTTGGGACGGCTATACTGTATGGTGTCAACTCAACCGGGGTGTTACGGTTGGGAACACCTCTGCTTCTCGAAACTACACAGATCCAACACGTAAGTACTGTATTTGCTTTCACCGATCTAATTTTAAGGTCCTTTACCGTTAATAGTTGATAAATATGGATATAGCTGGTAATGAACATATGGCATTGACGAACAATGAAATGCCTCAAGAGTAAACTTTTGCTCTGATCACTCTGCCGGATTATTTGTGTACAGTACATTTCTGCCGCGGCCACCCTCTTGGGGGGGGAGTTCCCGGAGGGCGTTAACGAGGCGTCAGAGCTATAGATAGATAGATAGTACATAAAGTACACAAAAGTAATAATGGTATATTCTGGTCACCACATAGCATTCCACTGAGAAAATCCGGCTACCCCAAAGATGAGCATATGGGATATTTTAGATAATATTAAACAAGCTAAAATGCATGTGACGTAGAGTAATTGGTTTAATAAAGTAGAGCTCTGGTGGATTATAAAAAAATAAATTTTAAAGTTGACACATTAAGATCCCTTGACCAGAAATATAGTGATATCAATACATTACAGGTAATGTTGTAGTTTTATAGTAAATCCAGTTAACTGCAAATATTTCTAAACCTCTTACTATATTTGCAGCTGTAGCCTAGGCACACGTGAGCCATAATATGTATTCAGGTCTGCTTACAAGTCGTAGATGGAGTAAATAATTGCAGTATCTGTAACTAGATGAATGAAGTAGTGTCAAAAACAATGATTACGAATGTGTACCAAGAGTTGTTTGGGAATTGCATAGTATAGCACAGTTTTCTCGCAGGATTTGGACTGGTGACGGAACTGAAGTGGTGACAAGAGATGGTGTCCAGTCAGACGAGCTAAGTATTACTACAACCCTTCAATATTTGTATACAATTGACAACTTCCTGAGGTGTCCATGTGCCTTTAAAACAAACATTGGTCAGGGGATGTGTTCAATATTAAGTGTGTACAGTATTTGTGGGCGATGTGTGACAGCAAATCAGTGGACGTTGAACTATTTACTGAACCTTAACTATATGAGTGAAAGTAGCCTACATATTTAAGTTTGGAAGAATTTGTAGCCTCCAACTGGGGTGACAGTAGACCCCTTTCATGGACACCTCCGGAAGTGCATTTGTTAATTGTACCTGAATAAATATACTGTACTTATATTTCTTCCTCTTCTCCTCGCAGGTTAGTTAGTGGTTACACAGGGATCGTAGGTTGGTAGGCCTGGGAAGGAATAGTGTTGGGTGGGACGAAAGGTGGTCTGGGAAGGGATAGTGTTGGGTGGGACGAAAGGTAGCTAAGCAATCTCTTAAACAGGATAAATGCTGGATGGGATCTTTTGGGATATATAGGTATTGCTTGAGGTATAGTATAGGCTGGTCGCTGGCGGGTCTATAAAGCCTGGCTGTCTGTGGTCGTGGCTTCGGTCATCCTGGGGTGATGGTCCTTGAAATGTGTGAACTAATTTTGCTTTTCAGGAACACGTAGGAAAAATATGAAGCCCCGCTTGAACGCCTGCTTGGATTGCCTCCCAGCTGCTTATATATGTCATCTGGGACCCCTCCCCATTGGACCTCCCTTAGATTTCTTCCCCATTGAACCTCCCCCAATATTGCCTCGCCATCTGACCTCCCCAACTGACCCCCCCCCCAAGATTGCCTCCCCAACTGACCCCTCCCCCCCAAGATTGCCTCCCCATCTGACCCCCCCCAAGATTGCCTCCCCATCTGACCCCCCCAAGATTGCCTCCCCATCTGACCCCCCCGAGATTGCCTCCCCATCTGACCCCCCCAAGATTGCCTCCCTATCTGACCCCCCCAAGATTGCCTCCCCATTGGACCCCCACCCCACATTGAATAAGGAGCAAAGTAAAGTTATTTTTAGTAGTTCACAGCCGTAACAAATAAGTTTAAAAATAATGTTCTTGAACTCGAATTGCGTAAGTATTGATATATTAAAAATCGATTAATGTTCTCAGTGTATTACATTTATTCTCCCAGTCATGCTTATATGCTTCAGTTTTGATGAAATATATGACATGGGTTAAAGCCATACCTTGAGCTAATTTTATTTTCTAACTATTGCAGGAGTCTGTTACCCTTCCAGCACCGGTGAGACGAGGACTACTAGACTCATTACAGACTACAAAAACCACGACAGATTTTGTGATTAGAGTAAATCATGTTTGTCATATTTAATGATTGTGGAAGTTGTAAAGGACAGTTTGCAGATAAGTTGGCATAAAAATAAATTTGTAATAAATAACGTAGTTGATAGTTATATTTGAATATTGCATACTGAATTGGTCTCGAAGTAAGGACAAAAATCTCGTAATAAAATATTTGATAAAAATTCAAGTTTTGTTTATCCATTATATAAACAAATTTAGTGAACGCGTGAAGAGTTCAGGAAAGGTTAAATCTGATTTGATGTTGCATACAACATAGATGAAGACTACGGATTTATATGGAAGATTGAATAGGTTTACAATTGGTGTTAAATTCTGACTTGTAAGAGCAGTGAGCATTCGGTATATACAAATATAAAAATATATGTAATGAGGAAAAAAAAAGTGAGTCTTTTTTAATGTCTACCGAATACATGTAGGCCTACAATAAATTAATAGGTACAAGACTACACAACTAAATTTGACCAGCAAGAAAAATATGGAAAGGGAAGTGAACATCATGCGTAGTTAAATGAGAGCACATTGTTATATGAAAATGATAGTTTCAGAAAATTATTTATTTTCCTAGCGATGTGAAACGTTTCAAACTTTAGTAGTCTCAACAATTGCTGTTATGGAGTCCTTCAAACACTGCATTAAAATACCACCTGCAATGAAGCATGTTTCGTGGGATAGTCGGAAGCCACGAGGCCTCATACACGATCATGGGATTAAGAATGAATTAAGTTCTTGTGATCGTGTACCTTAATCCTTGGAGGAAATATTACAAGAAAGGAGGCGGTTATGAAAAAGTTATTAGTGGAAATGGAGCCTATTTGACAGGGTCACTTTTTAACTCATTGCCGGGCTTTTGCACAGTATTTAATATCCTACAGTTTTGAGTTTCCTTCCACCCTCTAGTGTACTACCTCCATCCTTCATATTTCATTTGAGTGCCACAAGGTCGTTCAGGACCAGATGATGCTAAAATCTTTTATTTGACCGGGTGTGGAATGAAATGTTGGTTACGTGTATAGAAAAAGTATAATGGCGTGGAGAGAAAAGTTAATAAAATAAAAATTGCTTTAAGTTTTTTTGTTTACCTTTATTACAAGCCACAACACTCAGGGGAACGTTGCAGCAAATAATTAAATTACATAAATGAATATTAAGGGTCAATGGTAGATAAATGAAGTCGTGTAATTAATTAATTTAAAAATATAACTGGGACAAAATCATAATACACCGAGCTGCAATATTCGGCTAATGACATCAGAGATAATAATGAAGACAGTATAATTTATGTTTATTTTTTATTTTTTATTAAGTTCTTTATTTACCTTTAGTACAAGCCCCAACACTGGGGAACGTTGCCGCTAAAGGCCATGAAGTTATTTGATACATGGTGGCATATTAATATGAGTAAATATATGTAAAGAATTGCAGAAATATCATGAAAGGGAACAATGACAAAATTGATGATAATATGCAGTACAAGCCCCAACAAAAGAGAATACCCTTAACGATAAAAGGAAAATGAAGAATGCATGAGAGATAACGAAAATTTTGAGCTACGAAACCTAGACTATTATATATATATATATAATCTCTGAAATATGATTTAGGTTACGGGTTGATATATGATAATCTTTTCCCCCCTTTTTCTCCGAGCAAAGAGTTATTATGATATAGACTATAATTATACGGACAACCCATTAGTCCCGAGTAAATCATTTTCAGATGTTCAAGTCTCTCTCTGTCTGAAACTATCACACACATAGAGCAGTTGACCAAATTAGTGTACAGGACCACCTCTCCACAATCGATAATTATGGCCTACCACCTTCACCACCACGCACACTAGTAACTGGCCAACTAACTACCAGTCAGACAGTTCACACAACATGCCTGAAAGACGTAATCTACAGGGTCAGTGTTATTTACATTAGAACATTAATTAGTATGTGGGAGACTTTTGTTTTGCATAATCAATAACAATCAGGGCAATAAAGGTTCATCCACAGACTCCTATTATGATTTTATTGCTTGTCAGGGGAATTGGTGATTGGAGGATTTGACGTCTACTCTAGTGTAACAGACTGCAAGATTAGTTCCATCATTCACAAACACTTCTTCATAAATATTTCGTTGGCAAGTTTGAAGGAATATGCAAACTATACATATGGATATCCACGTCATGTTTTCAGAACAAAATTAATACGTATAAAAGTAAAATGTACAAGATGTGCTACCTCCACGTTCCATATTCAGTTGGCAGCCCTGGGGAGGAAGTAACTGTTGATTCTTTATATAATTCTAATTGTCCTTATGATGAGTAGCGAATTAATTTAATGCAATAGACTACTGCAGCCTGTAGTACGTTCCCAGCCTCATTTAGTATATATAAACATGGCTATATTGTGAGAATAACGTAATTATGATGTATGTATTTTTATTCACTGCATGGCATCTGTGAGGCCGGGTTAGTCACGTCAGATGAGGAGGGGGGGGTTGTGGGCGGGGGTAGGGGAAGCAACAGAGGTGAGGATGGTCCATTGGTCCTGCACTCCTCGCCGGCTATCTCCATATATTCTGTGTTTGTAGTGTGTGGTCAGTGTGGATGTCTACCTCGCTCGTGTAATCGTCTCGTCTGTGCTTCACATCGGTTTGTATTTTAAACTGTATCATATTAAGGCATTATTTTACAGGTTATATTGCTTATGTGATATTGGTATGTGTAGGTATGGAGTGACTGCAAAATAATACATAGTTTCTGAGAGTATACAAAGAAGTTCTTGCCATGCTGCCACCCGCTGCCTCTGACTGCTTTCCTAGACCCAGGGTTAAGTAACTTAACTTAACTTAAGTTCGGTTAACTATTCCTTCATTGACAGCAGAGGGTGGAGGACATAATAATGGCTTTCAAAGAGTTGTTTGACTGAGAGGCCTTAATTAGAGTTGGAGAAAATATCAGCACTTATGATTTCAGATGTCGAAGATAGAAGTGTTCAGAATTGATGCTCGGTGAATACGGAACTACTTATGTATCACGCAGTAATTGAGTATATTTTTACACATCCACACTGATGTGTAGTACAGCAGTCATTTTTTTTTTTTCAGGGAGAAAATAATGGATTGTCTGTATTCTTTGCAATATAATTAATGTAGAATGTTGGATTCTATTGATAAACTGCATGTTAAGGCTACAGCTAGCCTTTATTCTACTGGCACACATTTCCTAATCTTGGTGTCCTTTGGTATCCGTGGCCGAGTTATTGTCATAAGATAATCAAAACTTTCCTGTAACATTCTGAAGGAAATTTTTTTTATCGATCTTTTAAATCATCCAGATAATGTGTGTACTACCCCACAGTAATCTGACTGTGGTGTGTACCCAGCACTTCCTCGTCCGTTTTTGGAGCGTGATTCTTTAGGTTTACGAAAACGAAACTGTCATGGCGGCCCTTATCTACAGCATAGACCGGTTATAACTAGATCATTCACTGACCTGTATTGTTGCTTCGAATCTTCAAACTGTAAATATTGGCTGTGGAAGCGTATCCTTATACCCAGTTTTTAATGGAGAAATTATGAAAAGTATGCATTGATATATGGCTGCTTGCTTCTATAGGTAAAGTGAAACACGGGAAAATAGTCTCTACGTTAAGCACAGCTGTAATGTGTTGCTAGTATTGAGTGATACTGCACAACCCTGTGTTTTGTACGGGTATCATGTTATTAGATATCAAACCTTTATCAGTGGAATAAATTTGCAACGTAACACAATAGTAGTGCCTTGTGTTCAGTGTGAAGAGACCAGACCACTCGCTACGATAAGACTATACATACAAACTCCACATTGCTGAAGACTGTACGTTATGCTACCCTCTTGATTCCTGCGTTATGCCACCTGTCAGCGGAGAATAGTGTCTTGTGGTTTTTAATAAGAATTTTTATGGTAAATTGCTTAAGCGCCAGTCGGGTGTTTTAAGGGACTTTGGTGCTGTGATTTGGGTTGCTACAGATTCCTTTAAACTTCTAAAAATGTTTGAGATGTTATGAGGAAGGAACCTCATCAATGTGTCCAGCCTTTCCAACGGCAATATTTCTCCTAAATTCCTTTTTTTTTCCATAGACATTTCAAATTTCTGATTTTCAATATTTTATTTTTCAAATAAGACTTTTCCAGTGATTAACTGTTCTATTATGGGTCTTTGTTACTGAAAACTCTATTTCCTTTCTACCTGTAGTCTTTGGCAAAAAAGTATGAATGCCAGATTTTCTCAAAGTTCTAATCCTCTCCAGTGATCCTATGATCTGTCTACCCTTCACTGCTCTCCCTAATTTTTCCTTCAGTGTTTACACAAGTCTTACTGTTCCCAGGTACTTAAACTCCTTCACTTCCTCCATCCTTTCACCCCCCAGAGTTATCTCGCATTTAGTCCTAGTTGGTACTCCCACTCTGTACGGTGTGGCCAATAATACTGACAACACTGACATGGAGTAGGGCTCATCAGTCTAGAATAGGTGCAGTGGAAATGAGATACTTGAGGAGAATGTTGAGTTACCAGGTAGAATGGAGAAAGTAATGTGTATGAGATGTGGTATGAGTTAGAAGGCAATTGGTAGTGTGGGATAGCTGAGAGGGTGAGGCGTAATACATTGAGGTTGTTTGGACATGTGGAGTTTGTAAAGATGTATGGAAGTGAAGTTGTGGCACCTGGTGTGAGAGAAACATGAGGGGCAGAGGATGGCTTGACCAAGTAAGCAGGGAGTGTTGGAGATACTTCTGCCGTGGCCAACACCTTGGGGAGTTCCCGGAGCTATAGATAGATTTATCAAAGTTAACAGTTTGTATATTGCATCTTGCCCCTGGAGTATTATAAAAAAATTAAATATTTCTTTCCATCTCCTATATGATACTAACGTCTATTTTTTTATTCGATTACTGTGTGCTATTTATCTCTGCTCCATGTAATTTAGTTGTCTTTCCCAATTTGCTTTTCTTATTTTCTATCGACCCATATGTTTTCCAATAATGAATTTCCTCTGTTCCTTATAATATTTTATCCTCCCGTCTGCTATTCTTTTCTAATTAGAACTTCCAATTTGCCCTCTTAATGAGCTTAGTGTTGCACATCTTGGGTTGCACAACTAATTAAGGTCCCCAGTGATGTAGTCAGAAAATGAGAGGATAGAGAGTACTTCAAACATTACCAAGAAACACCACCTGCATTAAGAGGAGGTATCGTGACAGACAGGAGGTATCAGATCTCATACAGTCACAGGGTCCCTTAATTTGGTAAAAAAAAAAAAATGAAACTAGCCCCCAGAATTACACATGATAAACCATAGAAAGTTGGAAACGTACTCGTGGAACATCTATCAGAATTACATAAAAAAAATCCTTATCTACTGCGGTATGTACTCGTAGGTTTCTGGCAGGGTGTCTACGTCAATTTCGCCACAAACTAGTTTTCCCACCACTATCTAATTTCTTTGATCAGACTTGAAATCATTAATAAATCGAAGTAGCTAAATACATTGCCACAGGATATAGAGCAGCAAGAGGGTGAAGTAAACACGAAGGCTGGTCACTGACTAATGTATTAGTTCAAATACATAAATTTTTGGCATTTCTAAAAAAAAATGGAGCTTCTAAGGAATTTAGTTGTAAATCAGCAATCTCAGTTGTAAGTCGGCCATAGAGGCTTCAGTATGTTCGTTAACAAAATGTAGGGGCACAGGTAGAATAGTTTATTATAAATATTAAAATTATTTAATACATTTGTTGATCTCATGTTTCAGAAGCACATCAGACTGCCACATCTCGTCCGGTGGGTGGGTGTTGCTGCCTGGAGTGGTTGGATGGATCGACTGCTGCTGGATCACGGATGTATTAGCTGCATCTCCACATTAATAATTTGGTTAGTCTTTCATGGAGTTAATTGAAAGTGAAATATGGAATAATATAAAGGCAAGTGTAGTCACAATCCAAAGTTTCGCTACCCCTCTTGGCTGGCAGGAATTCGAGGTCAGTATTAAAGATAGGCTGGTTGATCTTGTAACGAGGTTCACTTTCCATTAGCGTTTTAACAAATACAGTGGTTATAAGAATTAGGAAACACCTACTCCTTTGAGACCTTGTATATATATCAATAGTAGTATTATAACTTGACTAGTGTAATAGTAATATTACGTCTCTCCCTAGGTGATGCTGTTGAAGAAAAGAAACCAGATCCCGAAGGAGAATGTATGTTTGTAGTGAATTTTTATGAAGGGCAACACTGGTTGTATCGAGGAATCCTCAACCAGTCTCCTGGGATTACCACAATAACTTAAGTGTGAAAAGTGGCCTTTAAATGTACAGTCGAAGCCAGAAATTCGGGACTATTCATAAAGTGTAGGAGCTTGTGGCAGGACCTATCTCGAAAAATGGCACATTTCACTAGTTGGCAACTCAGGTGTGTAGTCCCGTATCACTAACTGGTAGGAAGTTTAATAAAATTACTAAGCAACATTTAGTATATTATTGATTCTTATTGTTCTATAGAATTAAAATATTACTTGCAAGATTGTACTGGACTGGTGTATTTTATATAAACATATATTTCAATTGTAAGATTATCCTGGAGTACTGCCGAGTCAAATAGTCTTCGTTGCTGGAAGGGTGATCATGGCAACTTCCACATTGTAGCTGATAGACGTATTACTGAAATGATAAAGTAAAAATATAATCAGTAAAATACAAGTTCAGTAGGCAGCATTATCTTATACTTCATGATACATTCCAAGGACCACTAGGCCTACAGTCTCCTTAAAACTATTAATAGCCCATGTAATGAGTATTTACCAACAATTCCTTTACCTAAGAGCAAATATTGGCTGCCTGTGAAAAGCACTTGTCAAACCATAATATTGAGCAGGCTGCGTGGTATATGAACATAAAATGGGAGAGAAGAGCAGTAAATATGAATGGCTTTAGAAATAAAGTTAGTCCGTGACCAGCACAGGAGCGTAGTCTCGAAACTCAGCCTTTATACCTATACTATAATCATGCGCCAATTAATCCACTTGATCAATTAATTCATACTTTTTCATCAAAGACTGGTCAAATACTATCTGCCGCAACTATAGTTAAGTTAGACACGTATATGAAGGATTTTTGACTGCGACTGTGCAGTAGGATAAAGTGATAAGAGAGCACGAAGAAAATTGAAAGGGACATCTGAACAGAGGTAAGGGAATGTGTTGGGTTTGATGAGAGACTTCCTCCGTCAGTCTTTGTTCCTCGTCATGGGTGAATCTCTGGTGTGAACTGTTGACGATGAAGGAAGACCGTCGTGACCTGGAACACCCTGAAAGTACGGTACCTTCATACAGTATATCACCCACGCACACCAATACAACAACTATTCTACCTAATATTATACTACTTTATATCCCCAACCCAACCAATAACACTTCATCACAAGGCACCGCACCACATCACATCACATCCCTACAACATCACCTAAACATAACTCATCCACGATGCGTTATCCCATTCTTACCCAACACCACTTCCACGCCTTTTCACCACAACCCCCCCCCCCCCAATCCCCATCTTTTCATAACAGGCTTACACGCAAACTCGATACAAATTAGTCCAATCAATACCAATACCCTGTCACATAACTTTTCAAATCACCTCACCGCATCCCATCCCAATACATGAAATTACCCCATCCCAATACATGAAATCACCTCATCCTAATACATGAAATTACCCATCCCAGTACTTGAAATCACCTCCTCCAGACACATACAATCACCAAGAAATTTGTACTACCCCACCTCATCACCGAGTCAAAAATCATAAACCTAATAATTATATTACACACGTTTTCACCTTCTCCTGTATGTAGTAGAGATGACAGGAGAGGGGCAGGTTAAGTACAGTCACGAGCACTAATAAGTATACAGTTTTGGTTGAAGCATTGATCAGTCCAATTCACCAACGAAGTAATTTCAATGGAGATCTTATTGTGCATTTATTTACTGTCTCGAGGTACTCGAAGCACACCTGGATACTTATTAGTGTTCGTGACTGTACTTGTTGTGACGACTGCTTGTGCCGGACCAAACAGGAATCCAGGACGTGAAGTGTGAGCTGCTGGGTGAAGATCAGACGTCAAAATGGCCGACTCCAACGTCACTTCGCACCTCCTCATTGTACACCTCGTCACCTCGCAGTCTAGCCTGGGAATAAAGCACTCATTTAAATCATCCGCTTCGTTATAAAAGTGCCAGCATTATAATGTTGTAGGGAAAACCTTTAACATTAGTGACAGAAATGGACAATACAAATGACAACATTATTAAAACATAATTATTTTTATGGCCATTGTTTCTGGTTCATGACAGGGGATGAAACTCAAATAATTTTAGTAAGGGGACAAACGTTTTAACACTGAGCTCCTTAACAAAGTTTTTAATGTCATGGCCAGTAATCAGAGGAATAACCTGTCAGCATCTATGGTGGCAGCGAACACAGTGGAAACTTTCAAACCATCACTCAAAAAACAGCTTCAAGAGAAAGGATTCAAGTTGTTGTTGTTATAGTTTACAAGCATTTAAAAAACAAATCAGTTATTTCTTATTTTGTTCATCCGGTGGGAGTGGTGGGTGGGAAGGAGCAATACTCTCTATCTATCCTTTAACTAGTAGTTCAGCTTAATTGTAGGTAACCTGATAAAAGGCCACAAGGGTCCTGTTGCCTGTGCTTCCTTTGTATATATATATATAGCATATTCTTGTTTTCTTCTGTCCCTTTCTTTCTTTTTGTTTTCTCTCCCTCTCCAGCCCAGTGACGGCGGTTCTCAGTGCCAGCCAAAAGAGACTGGGAAGCCCGAGTGGAGGAGGGACCAGTTTCACTCACTCACCCTCACAAACTCTCCCTCCTCCTCCATCACTCGCCCTCACAAACTCTCCTCCTCCACTCCTCTTCCTCCATTCGGACAAATACTGGGATGATGTGGATTCAAGTTCGTTGTAGCGTCCCTCAGCAGCAGCAGTAGTGGCCAGAGGGAGGGAGGGAGGGAGGGTTGGGGGGGGAGGGGAACAGTCAGTCAGTCAGTCAGTCAGTCGCTGTTTGATGTCTTGTTGGGACTCTCGATGTCTCTTTGTCAACGTCTGTCTGTCTCTCGCTTTCTGTCTGTTTATCTCTCTCTCTCTCTCTCTCTCTCTCTCTCTCTCTCTCTCTCTCTCTCTCTCTCTCTCTGTATCTATCTTTTGATGTCTCTTCAGTTGGTAAATGAGACTTTTCCCATCTCTCTCTCGTAATCCCAGTTTCCCATAAATTCGATGGAAACAATAAAATATACGTTTTGAGTCACCAGTGTCTCCTAGCAACGATACAACACCCATACCTCACCATAGCCTGTCCCAACCAGCCTGTTACACACACACACAGACAGACAAAAAAAACCTCATACTTACACCCACACACATAAAAACACGCACACGCACACACATAGAAACACACACACACATACACACGCACACACACAGAGCAGCCTTCAGTCTTTCTAATTGGAGGGCTACGAGGGAGGTTGTGCCGGGGCATTAGGGGGAAAATGGACTCGACACCTCCCGCTTTTCACCCACTTAGGGACTCGTTAGCGACACAATTAATGGGTGGAGGTGGGACGTGAGGGGAAGAGGAGGGACGTGAGGGGAGGGGAGGGAAGTGGAGGGGAGGGAAGTAGAGGAAAGGAGAGGAGTGAAGGGGAATAGAAAGGGATAAAGGAGAGGAGAGGAGTGAAGGGGAATAGAAAGGGATAAAGGAGAGGAGAGGAGTGAAGGGGAATAGAAAGGGATAAAGAAGAGGAGAGGAGTGAAGGGGAATAGAAAGGGATAAAGGAGAGGAGAGGAGTGAAGGGGAATAGAAAGGGATAGAGGAGAGGAGTGAAGGGGAATAGAAAGGGATAAAGGAGAGGAGTGGAAGGGAATAGAAAGGGATAAGTGTGTGGGGCAAGAGATGAGAGAGCAAGCATGAGAGAGGTAGAGGGAAGTGGTAGGTAAGTGACAAGAGGGATTGATAGGGAAGTTTTGGGGAATGAAACCGTGATGGGGAGGAGGCTATGGGTTAGAGGATGGGGCTATGGGTTAGGGGAGGGGGTGCTGTCTCCCCTGCCGAGTTTCACCTTGAAGAGAATTGAATCTGACTATGGAGGAGGAGAGGGGACGTGAGGAAAGTGAGGGATTAGGCGGGGAGAGGAGAAGGGAAGGGGAGAGGAGAAGGGAAGGGGAGAGGAGAAGGGAAGGGAAGGGAAGGGGAGAGGAGAGGAGAGGAGAAGGGGAGAGGAGAAGGGGAGAGGAGAGGAGAAGGGGAGAGAGAAGAGGGGAAGGGGGAGAGAAGAGGGGAAGGGGAGAGAAGGGAAGGGGAGAGAAAGGAAGAGTTGAGGAGAAGGGAAAGGTTTAGGGAAAGAAGCTAAGTGTAGATGAGGGCTAGGAGAATAAATTAGGAGGGAAGGAGGGAGGGAGGAGAGACGTATGGAAGTAAGGGAAGATTGGAGGAAAAAAAACAAAGGAATAGTGTGATAGGATGAGTGGGGTTGTGAGAGGGACGGTTGAGGAAGACGGAGTGGAGAAGGATACGAAGGAAAGGGGTAAGAGGTTGAACACGAGATTAAGAAGAATTGAGAGAAGAGAGGGGAAATAATATGAGGAAGGAAGACTGAGGAAGGAAGACTGAGGGAATATAGATGAGGGGAGAGGCTACGGGGCGAGGGGTTTGTAAAAATTAGGATGTAAGGGGAAAGGGACAGAAAGGAGGGGAGAAATACGAGGAAGAAAGGTTGAGGGAGTAGGTGAGGGAGAGGCTACGCGGAAGGTGTGTGTAAAAGTTAGGATGTAAGGGAAAGGGAAGTTGAGGGAAAGTATTGGTAAGTGTAAGGCTTGTAGTTGAGTGAGGTTAAGGGGAAAAGGGAGAGAGGGCAGATGGTGGGAAATACACTAACAGGATGCAAGAAAGGGAATGAGGAATGGGTACATGGAGAGATAGAAGAAGATGAATAGAGGGATGGATGGAGGGAAGAATAGAGGAAGTGAGGGTGGGAGGGGAATGCTGGGAAAGGTGTGAGGAAGTGGTGTTGGGAAAATGGGAGGTGAAATACGAGGAAGGGCAGCGATAGGGAATAATGGGAAAGATGGTGGAGTGGTGGGGGGGACATGGGCTGGTGAGTGAAGGGTCTGTGGGGGGGGGGGGTGAGGGGAAGGGGGTTGAGGAGAAGGACAGGGGGGGTTAGGGGAGGGAGAGAGGAAGGGAGAACAGAAACTTTTGATGGAGGGACTGGGTGAAGGAGTTAATGAGGAAGAAAGGGAAAGGAAGTATATAAGACTCTCGGGGAAATATAGTTAATGAGGCTGCTGGGAAAAAATCTAGGAGGGAAGGGAAAATAAAGAAATGATATACTTAGTGAAGATGGAGATGAACAGAGAGAGAGGGAAAAAAAGGGGAGAGAAGATGAACTAAAAAGGAAGAGGGGGAGGAGGAGAATTAAGGAGTGGAAAAAAGGAAGAGACGGAGTAACAATGAAAAGGGGAAAAGGAGGAAGATGAAAGAGTGGAGAAAGCTGAACAGGGAGGAGTAGGAATGAGGAGGAGGAAAAAGAGGAAGAAGTAAAAATGGAGAATGTGAACAGGGAGAAGTAGGAATGAGGATGAGGAAAAAGAGGAAGAAGAAAGAATGGAGAAAGATGAACAGGGGGAGTAGGAATGAGGAGGAGGAGAAGGAAAAAGAGGAAGAAGAGAAAATGGAGAAAGATGAACAGGGAGGAGGAGAAGGAAAAGGAGGAAAAAGAAAATATGGAGAAAGATGAAGGGGAGAAGTAGAAATGAAGAACTAATTTGGTCATTCTATTTACATTTCAAGAGTTAATTAAGGAAGAGAAGATTACCATTATTATGATTATTTATTATAGTGACGATTATATATATTTTCTTATTCTAATTATATTTCAAGAGTGAAGGAGAAAAAGCTTACCAATTTACCATTATGATTATTATTGTGACGATTTCTCTTTATATTTCAAGAGTGAAGAAGAGAGGCTTACCATTATTATTATGATTATTATAGTGAGGGTGATATTGAAAAGAAGCCCCATCAGACCCTTTGCCCTGCCTATCAGTCCCTCCCACACACCACCGTCAGGATTTGTCCAAGGGCATGCCTGAATTTATTAGTTACCTGAAGGATGGGGAAAGGATGGAGTGGAGGGAGGGAAGGAGGGAGAGTGAAAGAGAGATGAAGGGAGGGGGGGAGGGAGGGAGGCAGATGATGGAGGGAAGGAGAGAGAGAGATATGGAGGGAAGGAGAGAGAGATATGGAGGGAAGGAGAGAGAGATATGGAGGGAGAGAGAGAGAGATGGAGGAGGCAGGCAGGGAGATGATGGAGATGGTGAAGGACAGGGAGGAGGGAGAGAAAGAGATATGGTGGATGGAGAAGGAGGAGATGGAGGGAGGTAGGGAGATGATGGATGGAGAAGGAGATGGAGGGAGGTAGGGAGAAGATGGAGTGGAGGGAAGGAAGGAGAGGAAGGAAAACGAAGAAAGGCAATAAGAGGCGAAACGTGAAGGAGGGAATAAAAGAAAGAGGAGGGAAGAAATGAAAGAGGAGGGAAGAAAAGAAAGAGAGGGAAGAAAAGAAAGAGGAGGGAAGAAAAGAAAGAGGATAGAAATGAAAGATGAGGGAATAAAAGAAAGAAGGACGAAATAGACAATGGACGAGAAGGAAGGAGGAGGTATGAGAGAAGGGAAGAAGGGAGAGGGAATGGAAGGAGAGTTGGCGAGAGGGGAGAGAAGCGGTGAAAGGAGGGAGTGGAGGGGAAGGTGGAGGAGGAGGGAGTGGAGGGGAAGGTGGAGGAGGAGGGAGTGGAGGGGAAGGTGGAGGAGGAGAGAGGGAATGGAAGGAGAAGTGGGGAGAGGAGGAAGTGGAGGGGAAAGTGAAAGAGGAGAGAGGGAAAGGAAGGAGAAGAGAGGAGGGGAAGGTGGAAGAGGAGAGAGGGAATGGAAGGAGAGGAGGAGAGAGGAGGGGAAGGTGGAAGAGGAGAGAGGGAATGGAAGGAGAGGAGGAGAGAGGGAAGGTGTAGGAGGAGGAGGGGAAGGTGCTGGTGGTGAGGGAAAGAGCGAGACCTGGTGAGAGACAGCAACTGATTGGAGTGATTGGAATCCCTTCTCAGACTCAGCTGGGGGTGTGTGAGAGAGGAGGGAGGGTGAGAGGGAGAGAGAGAGAGGGAGGGTGGGAGAGAAAGATGGACCGAGGAAAGTATATATAGATAGGGAAGGATGAGGGAGGAGAGGAGAGGAAACGTGATAAGGAGAGAGAGAGAGAGAGAGAGAGAGAGAGAGAGAGAGAGAGAGAGAGAGAGAGAGAGAGAGAGAGAGAGAGAGAGAGAGAGAGAGAGAGAGAGAGAGAGAGAGAGAGAGAGTTAGAGAGTTACAAGGAGTTACAAGGAAAAGAAGTACCCTAAGGGACCTTACGATCCATACAAAGAGGGTACCTGTGGGTTTAGTTGCGCAAGTAGGCGACCGTCTTCGAATGTGTCATGTGAAACCATCAAGGAACACTCGCACAACGGCTTAAACACCTAGACGGTGGTTTAAGGCTTTGTCTAATCTGGACTTGAACTGATCCACAGAGTTGCTGTTGACTACATCAGCAGGAAGCGCGTTCCAAGTACCGCAGATGCTGTATGTAAAGAACTTACCACACAGATCACGGTTGTATCGCTTCAGTTCAAGTTTGTAGCCATGATTCCTGGTTGTGCCCTCACTGAGTTGGAAAATGTCCCTGTAGTCTACATTGTCAAAGCCTCGTAGTATTTTAAACACTTCGATAAGCTGACCACGCAGTCTCCGGGTTTCCAAAGAGAACAGATCGAGTTCTACCAACCGCTCTTTATAGCTCTTGTGTCTAAGAGAGGGTATAAGTTTGGTTGCCCTGGCTTGCACTCGTTCCAATCTAGCGATATCCTTCCGGTAAGAAGGACTCCAAAACTGGACTGCATACTCCAGGTGCGGTCGGACAAGGGAATTGTACAGACAAAGTACTATCTCCTTGTTCCGGTATCCAAACTGTCGCTTTATGTACCCTAACATCCTTTGGGCTTTCTTCTCAGCCTCAATACACTGCTTTGAGAACTTGAGGTCGCTGGTGATAGTTACACCCAAGTCTTTCTCAGTATCAGTGCTTACGAGAGCATTGCCCTTAAGGTTATACTCTGTTCGGGGGTTTCTGTGGCCTATATGCATAACTTTGCATTTGTTCACGTTAAATGGCATTTGCCACGTGTCAGACCACTCCCCGATCTTCCTAAGATCTTCTTGTAAGCGGGTAGTATTTCCTTCTTTCGCGACATTCATACCAAGCTTAGTATCATCGGCGAATTTGGAAATCTTGGCAACCATGTCACCATCCACGTCATTAACATAGATGATAAACAGTAGTGGTCCCAGAACAGAACCTTGGGGAACACCGCTAGTAACGGGCACCCACTCTGAAGCCTGTCCATTCACTACCACCCGCTGCCGTCTGTCACTTAGCCAGTTCTCTATCCAATTTGCCACATTTCCGTCTATGCCCAGTGCACGCACTTTCCGAAGGAGGCGGCGGTGGGGTACCTTATCAAAGGCTTTCTGAAAGTCTAAATAGACAACATCGACCGCTTTATCCCGATCATGCTCACTGAAAACAAAATGGAAGAATTCCACCAGATTTGTGAGGCATGACCGGTGCTGCCGGAACCCATGCTGGGAACCCCTCAGTAGCATATTTGATTCTAAGTGTGCTGTTATTTTGTCCACCATGATGCTCTCCATAAGTTTACAGACTATCGAGGTTAAACTGATGGGTCTGTAGTTTGACGGTTGGCTAGCATCTCCCTTCTTGAAGATAGGAGTCACCTCTGCCTCACGCCAATCTCTAGGAACGCATCCAGTCTGGATTACTCTGTTGAAGACCGTGCACAGGTGCCGTGATACTTCACCATGCACTTCTTTCAACACTCTAGGTAAGAACCCATCCGGACCGGGGGACTTGTTTGCTTTTAATTCGATTATTTTTCTCTCAATTTCTTCTTGGGTGAAGACCATTGACTCCAACTTCTCACTGAAGGAGTCCAAAGGTTCGGGAATGGGACCACTCTCCTCAGAGAACACTGAAGAGAAATACTCATTTAAGAGGTTAGCATTTTCTGCATCAGAGTGCATCAATGCTCCATCCTCATTCACCAAGGGACCGATCCTGCGTCGGATTGGTTTACGGCCATTCACATAACTGAAAAACTCCTTGGGGTTCTCTTTGCAGAGTCTAGCCACACGGACCTCCTCAGCACGCTTAGCCGCCCTTATTTTGGACTTCACGTTTCGATTCAGTCTTCTATGACCGTCAAAGTCCCCAGATGCCTTCGCTCGACGATACGCAGTTCTCCTCTCCCTTAGTAGGTTACGGATTTCCCGATTAAACCACTTAGGTTGAATGAACTTCTGACCTGTTCCCTTCAGAGGAATAAAGCGCAACTGAAGTTCCATGAAGGAAGACAAGAATGACCTCCACAGATCATCAGCACTCTCTCCCTCTTCTAGTTCCATTTCAGCAACGCTTTCACGAAGACCTGCAAAGTTCGCTCTCCCCATGTCTAATTTTCTATGCACCGGGGTCACGGACTCCATATTAGGGACTTTAACTGAAAATCTTATAAGCTTGTGGTCGCTTCCACCTATTTCTTCGTTTACAGAGAGGTCTTGAATGATGTCATCCTCTGAGGTGAGGACCAAGTCGAGTATGTTAGCACCTCTTGTTGGCTCCCTTACCCATTGAGTGAGGAATTCATCATTTACAAACTCCAAGAGTGGTGTGTTCTCGGCAGAGGGCTCTCTGGTTTCCCAGTCAACATGTGTGTTGAAGTCCCCCATAAGGATGCACACCCTGCCGTCCACTAGTTCACCCAGCAACTGGTATAGGTCCCTGTCCATCTCATTGAGTTGTCCAGGGGGTCTATAAAGCAGCAGGGTTCTGTATTTTGCAGTGCCTATTTCTAGGTCAACTCCAAGGAGCTCGTGGTTCGATGTGATGTTGCAGGTCATCAATTTGATGGAGTTCTTTACATACAACAGCACACCACCACCCCCTCTGTCCTCTCTATCTTTGTGGAAGAGTTGGTAGCCTGGAATCACGAATTCCCCTTCAAGATCTCTGTCTGAGGTTCTCAACCATGACTCCGTTATGGCCACCATCTCGGGTTCCTCTGTCGCAACGAGGGCCCGCAGTTCCAAAAACTTGTTTCGGATGGACCTGGCGTTGAACAATAGAACCTTCAGGGGACCCCCAACTGCAGGGCTCCCTAGACTCCTCCGTTTCCCGGTTTGGTCATTGTCTTGGTAGTGCTGGGGATATCCTTCTTCAGGATCTCAGCGAATGTCTTCTCTGGGGTCACTCTAGCATAGCGACGAGGGCTCTCCTCCACGCTCGGTCGAGTGCTCCTGAGACATCGTCGGACGGCATCTTCCATTAATTTGGAAAGCACTTCTTTCCCCTTTAGTGAGAGATGTGTGCCATCCCTCTGGTAGAGGTCGTCTCTACCAAAGAGTGAGGTGTAGGGGTCCACAAAGAACACCCCCTCGGCAGTACACAAATCAGCCAGGCGCTGATTTACTGCAATGTTCTTTGACAGAGCAGTCCCTAAAGGGCCTCTCCTTGGGAGCATGCCAACAACTACCCTTCTGCGGGTTTTTGACCCACAGTCGTCTACTGCACCGAGCACATCCGAGAGGACTCCTTCGGTCATGCCTACTCTACCATTTCTCAGGTAGATGTCATTACCACTCACCATGAGTGCAATGACAGCAGATCTGGACGTTTGGATCCTCTCAGCTTCCTTTCGGAGGTCAGCATTGCCACAACCTGGCAAACAATTCACCTTCACAGAAGTGTGAAGGCGATCTGCCATTAGGGGTTCCAGCCCTCGTGCCTGGGAATCACCTACAATGTGTATGTCCACAGGCCTCTCCTTGGTAGGAGCACGAGATGCCTTGTGAGGAACCCGAGAGTGTTTTGAATTCCTGCCGGGCTCGTCACTTCCTCCAGGTTGCTTCTTCTTCGTCTTCTTTTTCTTCTTCATTTTCTTTTCCTTCTTATTTGATTCCTCACTTTCCTCTAATCCCTCCTCAATTGTCTTCTTGGGTTTTTCTTCCTTCTCCATATTCCCCTCCTCTTTTCCATCACACTTTTCTGCAGTCTCTTTTCCTTCTGCAGTCTCTTCTCCCTCTTCATTGTTGCTGTTCTTCTTCTTGTTGTTCTTCTTCTTGTTGTTCTTTTTCTTCTTGTTGTTCTTTTTCTTCTTCTTTACCGCCGGGGTGGAGCTCTCCGGTGAAGAAGCTCCTTGGACTGCCTTGTCTCTCACATGGCAGTCACACCTCTGCGAGTCCATTCGGAGAACTTCCTCCTTTAGGGAGTTGTTCTCCTTCGTGAGCAGTGAGATGTGCTTCATCAACCTCTCCTCGAGTTTGCAAAAGTCGCAGATGTACAGTACTGTATAAGAGGGTGTCACACACCGCTTCCCCACTTGAAGCAACAGAATCCAGATGGCCTTCTTACAACAACAGACCCAAGAAGGTAACCATTTTACCCTCCAATTTCTCACTTGTCATCCCTAAACTCGAGAGAGAGAGAGGGAGAGAAAGGGAGAGAGAGAGAGAGGGAGAGAAAGTAGAAAGAGAGAGAGAGAAGAATTGGGTGGAGCTTAGACCAAACTCCACCCCTTTTCAAGAAGATAATAAGAATAATAATATCTGAATAGACTTGGCATCTTCCAAAACAGAATGTATATAAGCAGTGAAGTTGAACTAATATGTAGGATTTCCTAAACTGACTCCCAGGGCTATAACCTGTCTCCATAAGAGAGAGACACAGGCATATAAGACAAGGCATTAAATATAATTCCCTGTATAGAGATAAGTATGTATAAATAAATTAAGCCTAAAGAAACTTGTGCAGTCACTTTACCTAAGAACACCACAACGCCAAGCTCGCTACCTAATACCACAACAACCACAACAACAACAACAACTACTACGACTACACTTCGGACTAAGGTACTGTATCAGATCCTGAACGAGTTAAAGCCTTAGAGGACTGGTACATTTTGATGGCAGCGGTGTTTTGCAACAAAGCAAGTTGCAAGGTAAAGACTTCACGGGAGTACAGTGACTAACATAGTTCAAGGACAAGTTGAAGGAATCTGCTTGTAAATTCTCTCAAGTAATTTCTTCAGTGGGTAATCTTACGACCTCTAACGAGGGAGATAAACCACAAATTCTTCACCTACAAGAAACACCTGCTTTAACATAATTGCAACTGACCTACAGAGAACCTCATCTACTTCGCTACAAACAATCATCACTTCATCACTACGGCGATCCTGTTACGTAAATGCTTTCGTAAGGACAACGCCATCACTCCATCACCTCCACGCTGACGCCGCCTCCTTATACGTAAATTCTCTCGTATAAGACAAGTCAACGTTCATCATCTTCACTCCAATTACGACTGTTAGTGTGTTAGTGTGCGAGCTAACTAATCATCGCTTCGTCACTTCACGGTCGTCGCCCCTTCACCACATCGTCGCCTCGTCAGGCAACGCCCCAACAAAACTTCCACTCGTCGTCATCATCGTTGCAACTACAGTCAACTAAAGTAGGTACACATTACATGTTACATTACATTAATTTTCACTTGTCCACGAACATGTTAGAAAATAGGTTCCTCACTAACAGCCCAGACAACAGAAAACAAGTGCCAAATTAAAACAAAAGTAAAGATATAATCCCCCATTAATCCAAAGGTATCATAACTAACTTCGAATATCCCTGATAATGATTCACTAGCCTCCAAGCTAGATTCCTCTACCTCCCTAAGTTTCGTTTGTGGTTCCAACACATTCGAGTACATTCCTTTGTTTCTCCAAACCTTACCCCCATTAAAGTCTCCATCTGGTATACTATATTAACCTGTATTTTCTCCAAAAATGGCTACTCCTCCACAATCTCCGACTGTCTCTGCTCTTCTAACAACTTCTTCTAACCCCACTAACTCTACTATGCAAGCAATGAGAATTTTACCCACCCACAATTATTCAAAGTACTATACGGGAGATAATCCACAGAATTTAACGTCATATGCTACATTCAGACAGTCACTTATTGTTGTTTTTGGGGATGGTAAACTACATAATTCATTATCATGGGTTCAGAGAATAATTAAAACTAAGGCGGACAACATAAATACAAGTGAACCAGCAAAAGCACTTGCACTATCAGGGTCTCTAGCTTTAAATTCGAAGGAATCTCGTATCATACATCGTGAATTACAGATTACTCAATCCAAGGGTACGAAGATTTTTAATTTTGATGCCACACCTACTCAAGGGGAATCACAGGGAAAACGTTGCAAACACTGTAACGAAAGTAATCATAAATACAGTCATTTACATGAGTCAAAGTCGCATTCCTTAGATGAATGCATGATCCATAACAGAATGAAACGGGACTGGCACAATCGAAATATGATGCATGAAACGAGACCGCCACAATATTAAAACGTACCGAAAATATAACTGTAGGCCCTGTCGTCGCATTTACCAATAATATACTATAATTCCCTGTCCTAGGTATCACATGGTAACACCCCCTTAATGATATACACAGGCGCCGCAGTTTCCTTGTTATCGGATAATTCCTTTAACAAATTGAGCA
This sequence comes from Petrolisthes cinctipes, assembly GCA_033782935.1. Lineage (NCBI taxonomy): Eukaryota > Metazoa > Arthropoda > Malacostraca > Decapoda > Porcellanidae > Petrolisthes > Petrolisthes cinctipes. Next base: position 6,541 of record JAWQEG010004829.1, on the reverse strand, counting down.
AATTAGGTCCCCAGCAGCATTTATAAACCAAGATTGAACAGGTGACATAGAATTGTCAACCATAATAGGCAATAAATTACAGGTCTTAGGGAAACTAACCCTTCCTGTACGGTTAGCCAAGGGAACTAACCATATCCATAATGAATTTTATATAATACGAAATTATAAACTAGGTTTATCATACCTTATTAAACAAACCATAATAATAAACCCTAAACATAAAATAATACATTTTAGGAATTAATGTATTCAAATACAGGATTGTCCAGGCCAAAATATATAAGTCCAGGTAATGTTAACCCTATACGTATTGAAAATGAGGGAAATAACCCCATTATCATAAAGGCCATTGCTGTATATAAAAATATATTAACTCCAAATTTCGTCCATAAATTGAAGGTACATCTTCCATCTCATGTACAGCCACAAACTACCGTTCTATCCTTAATAGAACTAGTAAAATAATATATAACCAGGGATTAATTTACATAACTAATGTAAATAGTGAAAATGTCACTGATATTAATAAACCATTTACCAATATTCATGTAAAGAAAGGAACATATCTATGTGATCTGTACAGATGGAAGTTAGACCAATACCACAAGGAAATATTGTATCGGTTCTTACCGAAGGATAAATAGATAGTCGTAAGGGAGCAACTTAGAAATTTGGTCAGTGGACGCGATTTTCCACTTTATCGTGATAATCTCATCACTATACTAGCCACATATTAAAATGCGATTGCCCTACCTGGTGAATTATTAGAAAAAAAAAATATACCATTACTCTAATATCTCCTTAACCCATTTACTCGAGCATATAGACTACCGTACCGCATAGTACACAGAAAGTTGTAAACGAAATATTAAATGAAATGATGGATGAAGGCATTATTAAGAATTCTAATTCCCATTTTAACAGCCCAATGTTTTTGGTTTCAAGAAACAAATAATGGTGATTTTAGGCCAGTCATTGATTGCAGAAAATTAAATAATGCTACACTTAAAGATAAATATTCCCTCCCTCCTTTAAGATGTTTTGTCTAACATTGGTGAAACAAAACCTATGATATTCTCCACATTAAACTTGGTCAGTGGAAACTGGCAAGTAACGTTAGATGATAAAATTCAACCCATTACAACATTTAATACTTCCCATGGTTATTATGAATACATTCGTAGACCATTTGGTTTATGTAATGCTTCATCCACATTTCAGCATATGATCAATTTTCGTATTGGTTTTATTAATAACGTAGTCATCGCTAATCTCAACGATTTGATTATTTTCATAGTAAGTAACTATAACGAAGGTTATACAGAGATTACATTAGGTAGGCCTCAAACTTTAAATGTCTATGTCTCAGTTTCTTACCAGGAACTTATCATTTTAGGTTATCCATTTAACCGCCCCTGTGCTCCATACACAATCTGATAAAATACGAGCAATGAGAGTATTCACTATTCTAAATAAATGTTACTAACATAAAATCATTCTTGGTCATATGTTCTTATATAGAATCTTTGTAAAGTATTTTCCCAAGTAACTAAACACCTAAATAATCCCCTCGAGAAAGATACAAATTTTGTATGGATGCCAGAAAAACAGCTAAGCTTTGAATCATTAAAGGTTAATTAATGTAAGCTTCAATTCTTACGTTCCCAAATATTCATTGTCTTTTATGGAGTGTACAGATGCTTCCTCAGTAGGCTACGGCGCTGTACTTATGTAAGAGATAGCTACGGGTCTATGTCAGGTATGTACTTAAGCTTAGAGAATATTAAGTACGCAGATTACTCGTTACTCTGTAACAAAACAGAAACTTAAGAAAAGCAATATTATGGGCACTTCGTACTTTGAGAGGAATCATATTAGGCTATCCTTTACATGTTTTCGCAAATTATCAAACGATCCGTGGCTTACTATAACCTCAAACCCTAACGGGAAAATTAGCCAGATAATGTCTAACAATTCAGGAATTTCTCCCGCATATTGATATTAACTATCTTTTAGGACGATTAATAAAGTAGTAGATCCCTTAAACAGTCATCTTGTCCTTTTAGTTCCGAGGACACCAATGGACTTTGACCTTAATGCGGTTCGTAAACATTAGCAAACAATTCTATGATGAATGTAATAAAATATTCATTAAAAACTGAGGATGAAAATAATGGCCCAAAATTACCCAGTCACTTAAATATATTTTCCCTTCATGATGATACTATTTACAGAAAACTTAGGAAACGTGACGTAAAAAACAATCAAATAGTGATACAACACATAATGATTCCCTCAGTATTAATTACCCTTATATCATAATACAGCAGCAAGGCATCCTGGGAGAGATAGGTACCTGACCACTCTCCATATAATACACCATTAGCATAAACTAAGGGTAGATGATGAAACACATATATCGCTCAGTGCGAAGCAGACAATGCAAATAAAGGCCATACATTTGGACCTGTTCCATGACGGGAATCCCTAATCCTGGACGAATCATGGAACGTAGTAGGAATAGATCTACTTTCCTTACCAATTCCGAATCAGGACGCAAATCAGGTATTACCAATGGTTAACCATTTTCTAGATATTTGGTGGCGGCCACACTATGATAAAAACCGCAAAGGTAAGTGCACATATATATAAAAACCAACTTCATATGACCATATACATGTCTCGATATTATAAAAGGTATCTGATGTCTACGACATTAAGCAAACGTTTGTATTACCATATCTCCCAGCATTTAATGGGTTAACAAAACGGCAGCACCGTAAAAATACTGGAAGTACTTCGTGGCACAGAAACAAGGAAAATCCCTCCACATGGGAAGACTGCATCGATATGACGGTCAATAAACACTACAAAATACGGAAATAAAGGGAAAAACTCCACATGAAATACTATATGGCGTATGGATACGTCTTTCATATGATATAAAATTGCCACACAGAAGCCATGATACAACGTGGACAACTACACTGAACGACAGTGAGTTGCATTTCAACAATTTCATCATGATGTACAAAACGATCTACAGGCTTGCATGAAAATAATGCGTGATTGCCAACATAACAAAACAAATTATGAGCTTGCATGAAAATAATGCGTGATTGCCAACATAACAAAACAAATTATGAGCTTGCATGAAAATAATGCGTGATTGCCAACATAACAAAACAAATTATGAGCTTGCATGAAAATAATGCGTGATTGCCAACATAACAAAACAAATTATGAGCTTGCATGAAAATAATGCGTGATTGCCAACATAACAAAACAAATTATGAGCTTGCATGAAAATAATGCGTGATTGCCAACATAACAAAACAAATTATGAGCTTGCATGAAAATAATGCGTGATTGCCAACATAACAAAACAAATTATGAGCTTGCATGGAAATATTGCGTAATCGCCGACATAATAAAACAAATAACTCAATATGTTCACTCCAAGTGATAACGGGTACCCGATCGAATCTTCACACTTCTTTAGTAGGTAATAAACCTATAATAATGCATAATTTTACCAGGCGGTTGATATTGTTTATGTAAAGAGAATAAAGAAATTGGTAAAAGCGCGCAAAACCCAACATCCACAATGAAACCAATCAATATCTCTTGAACATTAACAATTCCTCTTCCTAGTAATTTTATCCCTACTATTGATGATAATAATATAAACAATTATAAACAAAAACTCCGATCGGTTTCCAATGATATATAATAATTTTTCTTACGGATGTGGCCCACATCAACCTATATAACGGTTTTCGTGTTTATACTCGCAGCGGCTATAAGCTCCGAAGAAGTGCATCAAGCGGATAAAGATGACGTCTACATTCTGAGAGCTCTCGTTTACAATTTTATCAAACAGTTGAAAAGAAAAAGGAAATAATAAAATATTGGGGAAGAACGATATTATCATTAATTTTTATAAGGTATCTGACTTATTACATAAATTTTCTGCCATTGAGCAGTGGGTACAGATAAGGTATTTAATGATACACTAGTTTTGTTTGACAGGTATCACACAAATGAAGTTCCCAATTTACATGTATTATATTCTAAGGTGTCCTGTCACCATTGGGCGCCCTAGGAAGGAATTCAGCGACTCAGGTAATATTGCTCGCTTATTATACAAAAAATAATGGCTTAGAACCATCATCACAGCCCAGAGCGTGATTGGGATATTTTAAGCGGAATTTCATCAACACTATTTGGTAAGGCTTAGATAGTAATATACAAGCATTATCCCATAAATAAAAAGGTTGCGGGACAAGCCGTTGCAAATCAAGATAAGATAAAGTAACAGGTATATACTGTATTAGAGTGCAAATCATTGCACAGAAATTAAATACGATTTATATAACTTTACATGATCAACGAATGAATAGAACTACATATATGGAATAATCATATCAAGTTTTAGGCTTCTATTTATTTCTGTGAATTAGCAGGAAATGAATTGCAGGTGAGGAACAGAGAGAAATGACAACCATTTATTTCTTAAGAGAATATTTACTGCGATTAAGGTAAGATTAACTCACAATTATTACCACTCCAACAGCTACGAAATATAATGGTATAATCAATGATGAAATACCATCTTACTTATTATCTTCATACACCTACTTGGTATATTATTATACATTCATGCGTAGTATATTACTACAAGATCATAATCCCATTATTATTCACATAAAAGATAAAATGTTTTTCCCAAGCTACGTACTTCACCAATTCCCTATGAAAATGGAAATAATCCTTTAACATTCGATTTTCATCCAATAAGTATTATACTTAGTGATGATGTCATCAGTGACACACAACACTTCAAGTGCCATGTTGCATATCTTCATAGATGTTTGTCTTGCATATTTCTTTGCATTTAAGTTGCATATAAATCTCCTAACGATGCAAAATCTCCACTTGCTTGGAATCAAAGTAATACTAATCAAGCCCTATATGCATGTACATTCATATCTATTACTAATCAATATCTCTTTTCATCATCAATTTTAATTTCCACTATCTATACTTACCTGCTGATACACAATTAACATTAATTTACCCTAATCACCCTACACATGGTATGGTTACAGGCTACTATAAAGAAACGGACTCATAGGAAATACGATCCAAGGGGATCGTTACCTTGCCTAATAAACATAAACGTGCTTGACAACATGACATAATCTTTTCCACCTTTCAACATATTTCATTTAAAGTCGACTTGTTTAACATCTCCCAATTATCAATTGTTTCAGAAAAAGTGGAACTATTGACTCTACTCAATGATACTATGATTCAAGAATCCTTATCTGATAATTTGATTCCTCCATATATTGAAAAAAAAAATAAATAAAACTGAGTACCAATGTTTATTATCCACTGTCTTATCTTTCTGCCATGTACTATCATATTTATGTATTGTATAAGAACGAACTATCGAGGTATACTGAATTATGTTGTATTGAAAAGAATAGGACTGTTATTTCACAGCCTAGCAACACGGCCCCTTATTAATGTGTGAACCTTTAGCATAGGTTAGCTTATATACACACAATAACATGCACCTAGCTAAACACATTAATATTAAGTTGATTTCCTTATGTTCTCATGTATTGATTTTCATTTATGTATACTATGTGCCAAGATCTTGATGCAATTTTTTGTGTTACTATTTATTGTATTTATTATTAAGTTACTAGTCCTATATGTATGTACCGAGGATTGTACATCTGTTTCCCACAATAAAGATGATATCTGAGGACAGATTTCCGGTAGCGGACTGAGCAAATGTACAGTACTGTATAAGAGGGTGTCACACACCGCTTCCCCACTTGAAGCAACAGAATCCAGATGGCCTTCTTACAACAACAGACCCAAGAAGGTAACCATTTTACCCTCCAATTTCTCACTTGTCATCCCTAAACTCGAGAGAGAGAGAGGGAGAGAAAGGGAGAGAGAGAGAGAGGGAGAGAAAGTAGAAAGAGAGAGAGAGAAGAATTGGGTGGAGCTTAGACCAAACTCCACCCCTTTTCAAGAAGATAATAAGAATAATAATATCTGAATAGACTTGGCATCTTCCAAAACAGAATGTATATAAGCAGTGAAGTTGAACTAATATGTAGGATTTCCTAAACTGACTCCCAGGGCTATAACCTGTCTCCATAAGAGAGAGACACAGGCATATAAGACAAGGCATTAAATATAATTCCCTGTATAGAGATAAGTATGTATAAATAAATTAAGCCTAAAGAAACTTGTGCAGTCACTTTACCTAAGAACACCACAACGCCAAGCTCGCTACCTAATACCACAACAACCACAACAACAACAACAACTACTACGACTACACTTCGGACTAAGGTACTGTATCAGATCCTGAACGAGTTAAAGCCTTAGAGGACTGGTACACAGACACTCGAGGAGTCTAGGTCGCTCGCACTCCTCCCGCTGAAGTCCTCACACCAGCGGTACACCTTGCATGTAGTACATGTAAATTTTCTTGCTGATGGACCAGTCATCT
>JAWQEG010004828.1:10000-17500 GCA_033782935.1 Petrolisthes cinctipes | reverse complement strand
AGACAAGAAGAGATGCAGGTGGCGGTGGTGGTGGTGGTAGGCAGTTGAATTATACTCTCCTCTCCTTCCTCCTCCTCCTCCTGACGTGACGCCTGATTCATGGGCGCCTCCTCATCACGGGTCATGGGGCTCCCGTTGTTCATCATCAGGGAATCGTGCGGCCGGGCTAGTAGGTTGTCTAGTCCCCAGGCGCTATCGTAAACCCAGGTAGCTAATGTGATTGCTCGGGGCCCACTTCGTGTCTGAGTCCGCTAAATTGACGGACTCCACCAAAGCACAAGACAAGTGAAAAGAAGCCAAGAGTGAGGAGAAGGAGTGGGAGGGGGGGGGGAAGGAGAAGGAGAGGAATTGGAGGAGGAGGAGGAGGAGGGGGAGGAGGAGGAGGAGGAGAAGAAGGTGTGGGAGGGGGGGAAGGAGAAGGAGAGGAATTGGAGAAGGAGGGGAAGGGAAGGGGAAGGAGAGTTCAGTTATTGATTGTGATGTTGGTTTTGGTGTTAGTGATGCTGGTGTTGGTGTAGGTAACGGTGGTAGTGATGATTTAATGTTGTTGTTGATGTTGTTGTTGTGGTGATGGTACAGGTGTTAGTGGTGATACTTGGTGGTGGTGGTGTTTGTTGCTGGTTGTAATATTCTTGGTGGTGATTGATGTAGTGAATGTCGGTAATGAAAAAAGGGTTGATATATTATTGATGGTGTTGGTTGAGCTGTTGGATATTATATAGAACAGTGTTTTCTTAATCTTGTCGAATATCCACAAATTTTCCTCTAAGTAATATATATAACATTAGATTCAAGTTTGGCGTACGTACATACATACATTCCAATATTAACAAGTTGCTGATACTTAAGTACATAGTTGTGTAAAAAATTGGTGTAATCTGTCTTAGACTGCATTAAATTTACTGTTAAAACCGAGAAATAAAATTGATTACATGAAGAGGCCGATATATTTTTGCCAGGTTAGAAAAAAAATTGAGTTAAGGTGATGGGTATAATTTTCCGGGTCGCCATAACTGACAGACTTTACCATCATAATCTAGAAACTCGGAACAGGTGGATGAGTGAGGGAGAATCATGGGTGCCCCGGTTATTGATAATTAGGAGGTAGAGTATGTACAGTAGCGGTCAAAAGTTGGGTCACTCTTCTAGTATGATGGTGGTGTGCTTTGAGAATAATGTTGTTTGTCGTGAATGAGACGTGATTTTTTATTTCTTCTTGCTGATATTTTCATGATTTATGATTAAGAAAAAAAAAATTCAATCATGTTTCATTTACGATAACATTGTTCGTTTCATGTCATATCAGAGATGCCACAGAATTTTAGGCCAGGACTGTACCTGATAATAGTGGTGGTGGTGGTGATGGAGGAGGTGCTGGTGCTGGTGGTGGTGGTGGTGGTGGTGGTGGTGCTGGTGGTGGTGGTGGTGGTGCTGGTGGAAAAGGTAGTGATGAAGGTGATGGAATGGTGGTGGTAGTGGTGGTGGTGGTGGTGGTGGTGGTGGTGGTGGAAGAGGTAAGGATGAAGGTGATGGAATGGTGGTGGTGGTGGTGGTGGTGGTGAAGGTAGTGGTGATTGGTGATGTGGCTTGGGTGAGATAAGCGTCTATCATCCTAGCACACATTACCTTCTTCTTCCATCCTTCATCCTCTTTCCTTCATAGCGTCAGATTTTTCGGGTGATCCCCAGCTTTGTGTAAACGAGTTGGTGGACGGGGAAAACCCTTTAATTAAATAACTTAGCTGGAAACGGACGAATGAATAAGCCAATGGGAAGTTATAGTTTCTCTTACGACCGATAATTAACTAATCTATGCGACTTTGAATCACCTAAAGTAAAAGAAAATAGAGAAGGAGGAGGAACGACAAAAAATACAAGAGATACAAAAATATTCATATGATGTAAAATGGGTGTCCTTGCGAGGCTGTTTGTTTATGCTAGATTAACAAATCTCATATGTTAAGGTAATGGAAAGTGTAGCAAAGAAGAAAAAAGGAAGATGTGAAAGGAGAGCAAGGAGGAGAAGGAAAAGGAGTGTAATGAGAGTAAAGAGCAAGAGGAGGAGGAGGAGGAAGAAAAGGAGTGGGAGAGTAAGGAAGCGGATTAGGAGGAAGAAGAGTAAGGAGGCGGAGGAGGAGGAGTAGGGAGAGTAAGGAGGAATCAGGGGTACTCCGGTTATTGATAATTACGAGGGTCTTGTCTGTGGTGGTGGTGGTGGTGGTGGTGGTGGTTGGGATGAGTTACTGTTCTTACCCTCACATTGTTTTCCTTCTTCACTCTCCTGTTAGTTGTACCCTCCATGTCTACTTATTTATATTTTCTTTTCTGTCTTTTCTATATATATTCTGACTCGGTTTTCTGCCTTTTATTTCTTTTCAACCTGTCACACAAGTTCGTATTTTCCTCCAATTCATGTTTTTTTAATATTTGCCATACTATTTTATTTATATTTTCAATTTTTATTACCATCGATGTTAATCCTTTTCTTAATTATTTTTAAAGCACACAACAGCTGAAACCATGAAAGAGGAAGGCGGGGATTATCTGTTGCCACTGAATAAAATTTGTCTTACACCAACGTTGCATTACTGTCGATGTGGTTACCGTTACTCAGACTGGTGGTAATTTCTAAACGTAATAATATACATAAGGTATATACGATTACGGACTGAGCTTCACTACATAGTCTAGTAGCCCCTTGGTTCTCTCAGTGCGACAAGAGCAGATAATGAAACTCCTGTTCTCAATAAATTACATAAAACTACTCCTCTTCCTACTAAATTATATGAAACTACTTTATATTACATCCTATGCCAATCTCCATCACACACTAAGCACTTGCCTGCACCCATCACTACAACATAACCTGGAGAGTATATCACTTACTCCTCTCACTAAATAATGACATAATCTACATAACATACAATATATAATGTAAACCATAAAATTATATAGGCTCAGTCTCCACCACCCAATAAATAAACTCACTCCCTGTCTGTTTGTCTGACTGTCTGTCGTTTTACCTGTCTGTCTGTCTGTCTGTCTGTCTGTCTGCATTCACCTTTCTCTCAAAGGGAAATACACCAAGGCTGACATACAGACAGACTCGTGCTGAAGCAAGCGTTACTAATCGTTGCTGATTATACTGCACTCACGGGGGTTTCACTTGGCCTTGATATATTTGTGCACTTTCCCCCACAAAACTATTTCGGTCCGGGTTGGTTCTGGCGTGCCCGGGGGTCGTTCGTCTCAGGTCCCGTGCTGACCTGACCCACCTGGTGTTATAATTTCTCTGGCCATCCCTTCTTCCCTCTCGTGTTAAGTATTCCAAGCGCAGATTATTATTTTTATTTTATTTTTGGTGTGGGATTCAGTGGGATGAAATTTCAAAATTAATCCAAAGACCGCATTTCTTTATATCATATCTTTCTTAAATTAATCAGTATAAAGAACTTTGAGATCATTGTCTAAATCTGCGCTGGAATATATCTCCTGGACCCATAGTATATATTAATCAACGGTCCAGTCGCTCCGATTGTTCACGACAAAAAATATTAATTCTAGTTTGATCAAAAAGGACTCCGTATCAAAATTCATATATAGAGGTAATGTGTAGATGTGTCGAGTTGTTGATATTGAACTAATATTTGAGAACTCTCAGCAGGATTTACCCAGAATATTATCCCTATCATAACTTTTAAACCACATGTAAAGAAATATTATATTTTCGTGTTGACGTGTCGGGAAAATATAAGAATGAACGTATTTTCCCTCAAGTTCACCTTTTTCTTTCCGTCTCTTTCCTCACTGACTTTAATTAAGCAGTCACCACTCTGGGTCGTTATCTTATTGTAAAGTATATTGATTAGTCTCATAATAACCAAACAGTAAATTTACTTCATAATGTCGACATCTCCCGAAGGAATCGTGAGGTTGTTGCACATTAAATAGTGGAGTAAATTTTTCCAGACATACACTTTCAGATATTTTCTGATAATCATTGATCGAGGATGAAAGAAGACCGACCTAGGCCTGGAAGACCATGTAGGTACGGTATGACGAAGGAGAAGGTGATAGATGAAACAACAAACACGAAGGAAATAGAAGGAAAGGAGATTATTTCCAGACATTACTCTATAACGTGTAGCCTAATTAAGTTCATATTACTTAGAAGGGAATCGGTGCATTTTGGCCAGGATACAAAAATATTAACGTACGAGACAGCAAGAAGTGAGGAAAGAGAAGGAGAGGAAGGCATTTTTAGATATTACCAGAGAACATGCAGTCAAGGTCTCATTTCTTAGAAGGGAGTAGATGCGTTTTGACTAGGATAAAACAAAATAACACACTATAGACACCAGTAAGAAGAACAGTACTATCACCAGTGTCATCGGGAGTGAGTGAGTGAGTGAGTGAGGGAGAGAGCTTCAGGAGTGTGACCCTGACGCCTGAGGTATGTACAAGGACAGTATTATCACGGTGACACTGGACCTGAAAACGTTCTTGATAAGTAGACGTCTTACTCCAGGGATGATCCATTAATTCACCTCCGACCGTCTGACCTGGCCCCTGTGTGTGTGTGTGTGTGTGTGTTTATGTGTGTGTGTGTGTGTGTGTGTGTGTGTGTGTGTGTGTGTGTGTGTGTGTGTGTGTGTGTGTGTGTGTGTGTGTGTGTGTGTGTGTGTGTGTGTGTGTGTGTGTGTGTGTGTGTGTGTGTGTGTGTGTTTGGACACCTATTTTACTAACTCTAACACTGCTAAATTTACCGACTATACTACAGGTCCCCCTTAAAAAAATTGACGACTCAGAAGGAGGATGTGCCGAAATACACAAGATAAGAGGTGGGCCTAATGAGTGAGGGTTTATCCGCCGCTCCACCATAATGAGGACGTTGTGTAGGGAATTATCTCGGAAACCTTGTGATCGCTGATAGTGAAAACGCCTCGCCACCCCGAGAACGGGTTTCTAAATGTTTGTAAACCGACCCCACTGCTTAAAACTACCCGATCGACTTCTTTGGTTCCACGAGCTAGGCTGTTGGCTGTTACTGTTTTAGATTGTATTTATTTTCTTAACCGGACTCGTTTCCTAAACATTCCAGACACCTTTTTATTTATGTGTGTGATTGTGTGTGTGTGTATGATGACAGGGAGACACGACACGTGTTTCAAAATATCCAATTTTTTTTCTTGGCCGAACCCGCTTCCCAAAAATTCCAGACGCCTTTTTTATACATATCTTTAATTTATTGTTTTTAATTATAATGACTGTGGGAGACATAACAACACACCTCGTAGCCACCCCTTGTTCTACTCAGGGTCTCTGGGGCACTCGACTGACTTTCAACAGGTTACGGGAACAGCACAGGCACTTTGTTGTTCATCCTATGTCCTTCCTCTGTATAGTATGGGAGTCTATTTAGTGTCTCATCTACACCAGTAGTAGTTCAACGTATACTCTCAAAGACATGCACTCTTATTCTGTTCACACAATATTTACCAACACATGATGCACCACACATCTTAACAAAAAAAAAATATTTCTGATTTTGGACCTCTCTCATCCTTTGTCATTTTACAAGGTAATGATGTGGTACCACCAGGATGTTATGTTGTTTGGTTGGTTGGGTGGGTGGTTGGTTTGATACCTGTTTGATTGGTTGGATAGTTGGTTGGGTGGTCAGGCAGGGTGGTGAGTAAGGAGAGGCTGGGTGGTTAGGTTGGTTGGTTGGTGAGTGAGGGTCGGGTAGTGAGTTGGGGAGGCAGGGCGGTGAGTGAGAGTAGGGTAGTGAGTTGGGGAGGCAGGGCGATGAGTGAGTGAGGGTAGGGTAGTGAGTTGGGGAGGCGAGTGAGTGAGGGTAGGGTAGTGAGTTGGGGAGGCAGGGCTGTGTGTGAGGGTAGAGTAGTGAGTTGGGGAGGCAGGGCTGTGAGTAAGGCGAGGTTGTGAGATGGGGTTGGTGAGTGAGGTTGGTTGGTTGATTGGTTGGTTAGTGTGTGGGGAGATTGTAAGGTATGGAGGTGAATGAGTTTACTTGGTTGGTTGGTTAGTTAGTGAAGGTTGTGAGGTAGGGTGGTGAGTGAGGTTGGTTAGTTAGTGGATTGGGGGATTGTAAGGTTGGTTGGTTGGTTGGTTGGTTAGTGAAGGTTGTGAGGTAGGGTGGTGAGTGAGGTTGGCTGGTTGATTAGTTGGTTAGTGGATGGAGAGATTGTTAGGTTGGTTGGTTAGTTAGTCAAGGTTGTGAGGTAGGGTGGTGAGTGAAGTTGGCTGGTTGGTCAAGGTGGTGAGTGAGGTGAGGTAAGGAAGGTCCGGTCAGGCAGGTGGTGGATGGACAGGCAACAGCAGAGGAGCAGAAGGACTGGCAGGTGGCAGGGAGCAGACCAGGGCAGATAGAGGGCAGGGAGGACAAAGAAGAAAAAGTAAGAAAGAAAGATATATAAAAAGACTGACTGATTGAGACAGACAGACAGACGAACAGACAGACAGACAGACAGAAAGACAACCAGAGAGATAGATGGCAGAGTGGGCGAGGAAGTAAAAGAAATATATAGAGAGATACATACAGCGAGAAATAGACAGACAGACATCTACACTTATAGACACATACCCACAGGCCCAATAAAAACAGAAACTAAAGACAGAGGAAAAAGTAAAAAAGAGCAAAAATAATAGTAGGAGGAAATTGATGATGAAGGAGGAGCAGAGAAACAAAGGTTTGGACAGGCAGGTGGTAGCATATGATATCAGGTAGCAGGCAAGCTGGCCGGACAAAAGTAAGGCAAGGCAGGTGAAGATTTGTAATGCATGCATGTAGTGGGAAGCCCCAGCTAAGATGATCACTTGGGCAAAGTTATGTGTCGTTATTATTTGGAAATGAAGTATAGTGTTTTTTGTTTTTGTTTTTTTGTCCGATTGAAAATAAATCTTTTACGTTCTATAAGTAACACGACCTTGGATACAAATTTCGCGTATATAACACAGATTATAAGTTGCAGATAAGTCGCTAGTTATGTACATATTTGATGCAGTTTGTCTTGTATTGCATTACATTTACACAATAAGCCAGGAAATGAAGTGAGGGATTCGATACAATTTCACCAGGAAAATTTTAATTGGCGAATAGCTAATTGTTCTTCATTTTTTGAGGCACAAGCATGGTTGGAGAATTGTAACCCAGCGTTATTTTCTTTGCCAGCAATTCTACAGAGTTCCATTGCAGTTCCATTACTGTGACCAGCAACAGTAATTTTGCATCATTATTCGCGGTCGTTTCATTTGAGGATGCTGCAGAATTATTGGGCGAGACTAAACATAAAGTAGTGTAAAGGCTTCAAGAGTAGGAGATGTAGCTCTGGATCGAAATATATTAATCTTCGTCAACTCCCACCACTCCTCAGCCAGACTACACTACCTTTGCCTGTGTTGGGTTGTTTTTCCAGAGCACTGTACAGAGGTGTTGGACGGTAATGTGGTTCTCGAATGTCACTGTAAGTTGGTTTGCCCC
>JAWQEG010004828.1:0-7500 GCA_033782935.1 Petrolisthes cinctipes | reverse complement strand
GGAAAGGGTGAAGGCTCGTGCAGGTCTCCAGGGTAATGTCTTTATTATATCCTCATGCATATTCAAACATCGAACCCTTTAAGACACAAGTGGCGTACTGTACAATTCAACCAACCAACCAACCAAACAGTCAACCAACCAACCAAACAAGCAAGCAAACAAACACACAAACAAATTACCTAGCGACCAACCAACCAACCATCCAACCAAACAGTCAACCAACCAAACAAGCAAGCAAACAAGCAAACAATTAATCTACCAACCAACCAAACAACCAACCAAACAGTCAACCAACCAAACAAGCAAGCAAGCAACCTACCAACCAACCTAACAATCAACCAACCAACCAACCAACCAACCAGACAATTAACCAACCAACCAACCAAACAAACAAACAATCAAATAAACAAACAAACACCCAACCAACCAACCAACCTCGTAGAGAGAGAGAGAGAGAGAGAGAGAGAGAGAGAGAGAGAGAGAGAGAGAGAGAGAGAGAGAGATAGTTTAGTTAAGGTCAGAGTAATAATATCATGCAACTCCCTCGTGCATGCAGCTGCTGACTCCCCACGGCCCTTCCTGCTCCCCACAAGCTTGCAGTCATTCAAGTCATTACTAAAACCTAGAAGCAAGTCTTATCTCATATTTCTTTACTCCTTCTCGCTCACTTTCTTTCTGCCTGTCTTCTGATCTCTACCCCCCCCCCCTCCCTTTTTTTCCCTCTCTCTCATCCACCACAACACATGGTTCCGAGAGAGAGAGAGAGAGAGAGAGAGAGAGAGAGAGAGAGAGAGAGAGAGAGAGAGAGAGAGAGAGAGAGAGAGAGAGGACAACCAAAGCAACTTAAAGCTACAGCAAACCTTTTGTAGCCAAATATGAGATGCAATTTATTCAGCCCCTCGACTCTCAAGGCTGTTTGTATAAAGGCCTGTATGTAAATCTGCAAATTGGCTCACATTTGTGTATTCATAAACATAATAACGTATACATATTCATCTCGCCCCCAGAAGCTCGCCTTGACATTCATATATGCAGAAATTCGCATGCAGAAGAAATTGCCCCAAACTGTCTTGATCAGGAAGCAAGCCAACCCATCACTGCTTATTCAATTCAACAAGGTACTGGTGTTTATGTCCACCAAGCACACGACACCTCAAGCTTCACTGTTTTAATTGACAGCCATTGCAAACTTGATGAGGACCAATATCTAAAAAACTGTACCTGGTCAATGCTGTCTTCTTCTGGACTGTATTTGTCTTGTACAGTATTAAAAAATGTATCGTTAAATTATTCCATGGACAAGTGATAGAAAATCTAGCGATACTTTTATTTTGAGGCTTACTCTCTTAATATAATGTTTTTTTAAACATGTACAGTCACGATAGAAAATCCTGCAACAGGTAAAGTGGGCCATTTGAATTAATCTTATGAACCAATATAACAGAATAACAGGTACAGGTTCGCATGTATTTTCGATGCCGTGTCATTCAACGATGCTGCAGGACTATTGTGCGTGCCTATGTCAGAAATCAGTGTATAATTAGAAATGATATTATTATAGAGAAAGAAAAGTGTAGAGAGTGAAACGTGAGGCTCTCTGCATATATTCATGTCTCTGGAGCACTACCGACACGCACACGGCTCTCCCACACACCATCGCTAAAATATATATACACACATGCATATATAAACAACCACATGCTAACCAACAAGAACACTGCACACGCACACCTACACAATGACACATAAACCCGTGTATATTCAAACTTTACTACAAACAGAGTTCCAACTTTAATACTTAGGTACTACTAGGAGTCTGTTTTCAGGCATAGATTGGAGGAATCAGCAGCACTTCACTTCAAACAGCACATGTGACCTCTTTAATATCCATAGTAATAGTGTTGATACGAAGGAAGACAGTATTATGAGACATTATGAAAGTAAAGCTTCTAGTGAACTGGTGGTAGGATTGTTGGCAGCACTATGGCAAGCACGTTAAAACATAACATTGGCAGGACTGGCAGGAATGGTGGCAGGGTTGGTGGAAGGGCTGGTGGAAGGGCTGGTGGCAGGGCTGGTAATTAAAATGGTTGCAGTACTATAAAAAAAATCTTTAAAAGCCTATTATAAGGACTGTGGTGGCAGGAGTGGTGGCAGGATTGGTGATAGAGCTGAGGGCGGTGCTGTGGCCACTTAGGACTGATGGCAGGTCTGTAGGCAGAGCTGGTAGGAGGGCTGGAGGTGGGAGGGGCTGGTCTCCCCCTTCGCCTTATATGATGTGTGACCCATCAGCTCCCGGCATCAAATTGTAGGCTGGACAGAAGGGATTGATATTCTCTCTCTCTCTCGATTGCTGTCTTACTGTAAGTGAAGTGCACAGGGAGAGGAATGTGTGTGTGTGTGTGTGTGTGTGTGTGTGTGTGTGTGTGTGTGTGTGTGTGTGTGTGTGTGTGTGTGTGTGTGTGTGTGTGTGTGTGTGTGTATAGAGAGAAGACAGGGATAGATGATGACCGCTGGTGGCAGGACGGGATGGATGCGGTGGTGGTGATGGTGGTGGTGTCGGTAGTGGTGATACTTACCGATGTGGTGGGGAAGGTCTTGGCTGTGAAGATGGTCGTGGTGATGATAATGGTGATAATAGTGGTGGGAGTTTATGCCGATGGTGGCTTTACTATAATATGTGTGTGTAAAGTTGTAAACGTGTGAGTGAGTGTGTATGAATTAGTATGAATGAATGTGTGTGCATGAATGTATGTGTGTGTGTGTGTGGTGTGGCCGGGGTTCAGTACCATATTGACACAAGATGCAGTAGCTGTGATATGATGCTAATGGTCCATGGCTTCCACTGAGGGTGATATGCATGAGTAATACACAGGGGAGGACGGGAGGGAGGGGAAGGAGAGGGGTAGAAAGAACTCTAGCACACACACACACACACACACACACACACACACACACACACACACACACACACACACACACACACACACACACACACACACGCACTTTGTTTACATGTCTTACTGTCTGTTTGTGTACCATTAATCTATCTCTTCGTTTATCAATAATGTTTACCAATCTCATTTCTACCTTCCTGCAATCCACAATAATATATATCACCTCCTCTAAGAAGCCACGTACTACCCTCACTCGTCACCTTCAGGCCTCTCACTCCACGAACTACCCAACCTCTTCCCTTCCCTCATTCCATCCTTCCATCCACCCACCCCGCCCCAACACCTTACCCTATCCCACTCATCCACCCATTCAACCCCTTATCACCCACTACCTCATCCTGTCCATCCACCCCACCAACCCCTTACCGCCCATCACGCCATCCTACCCATCATCCCATCCTACTCATCCACCCCACCAACCCCTTACCGTCCATCACCACATCCTACCCATCATCCTATCCTACTCATCCACCCCACCCACCCCTTCTCGCCCCTGACTCCATCATACCCATCCATCCACCCAGGCGCATCATACACTTGTGGGGAAACGAACACTCCGCCACCGTAGAGTTTTTCACAACATATACCCCCCTCCTGTTTGTTAATACCTGAGTGTGTAGAGGAGGCCGGGTATCCAATCAAACAAATTCAGAATGACCACTTCCATTTGACTGAGGGATAGTAAGAGAAGCTATAATAAGATAAACTAGGACTGGATCACATTAACAGCTTCGTACACCAGAGGGCAGACCGAGGAATGTAGGAAGGAGAGAGTGGCGACGGAGGCAGGCTATGACTTGTAGTCTACTTTAGCCTTCGTTGGGAGTGTAAATCAACTTTTAGGGGCGGCGCAGGCAGTGAAGGCGAGATTTTTAATTTCCCAGATGCCGTTCCGATTTTTGGCGGGTGCTTTCTTTCCCAGGCGTCTCATTATGTTAAGAGGGAGTTGAAGAAAACAGGGTGTGAGTCGTAACCCTCCTGGTTCCATTATCGTGGCCTGGCAGTAAAGATCTTATCCGTCAACATCATCGTATCTCATGCACCAAACCGTCTACGGACAGCTCTATCGGCAATGGCGTTCCTCACTGTTCTCTCTCGCACTTCAGGTTATACGAGGGCTGCTTGTAGGTCTTAAGGAGATCGTCTTTTGTCGTCTCTTCTGGGTTCATTTGACGGCTACTTATTCCTCCAAGCTATGGTACAAAACACCCGGATCGCCTACTGAGGTACAGTACACGTCTGTTCCCTGGCATAGTTGGAGGAACCAGTAGCTCTCTAGTTAGACCTACAGAAATGATCCATTTAAAGGGTCTTCTACTTCCCGACACATATGACTCTCCAATACACCAACAAGGTGTTATCCCGTTAAAGAAGTAATAAGCTGAGAACAGTTCCCCGTGTACTCCCTCATAGTCTGTATCTATTCTCCTTTTAATTAAACTAGCGAAAGGGTACCTGCTTCCTCATTAGATTTATTTTTATTTTTTGGTAGATGTAATGCAATCCAATACAAATAACGACAAAAAATGACACAACTTGGCACTTACCTGCAACTAATAAAAACTGAACCATAACGTAGGCGAAAAATGAATCTAAGCCCATGTTACCTGAAAGGGAATTGGTGCATTTACGCCAGGCCAAAGAACAAATAAACACACTTATTATTACGGTGGAAGCACATGGCCCTAATACTCCAAATATAGGCTGTAACAAGGAACCTTAATGGACCTGACACATTGTAAACATAATCTTATGTACTGTACTTACCGGGTTTGGAGGGGCAACATAGAGGCCGGCAAACATGCATTAAAGTTGTGAGTGTGTGAGTGAAGGAAAGTGTGAGAAAGAAAGATAGGGATAGTGTGTGTGTGTGTGTGTGTGTGTGTGTGAAAGAGAGAGAGAGAGAGAGAGAGAGAGAGAGAGAGAGAGAGAGAGAGAGAGAGAGAGAGAGAGAGAATGAGAGTGAAAGAGAGAGAGAAGAAATGTGTAGTTTCATCTCTCCCCTTGCCTTTTCATTAACTTGCAGTTACACCAGTTATAGAGACTGAATATGTTTCCATGTTATTCACACATATACAAACTCTACTGGATGTGTTTATGATTGCATTTTTTAACCTAGTATGGGGTAATCTGTAATTCATTCCCCTCCCACTAATTCTATCCATAATAACTTTTCCTTTGAGCAATTCCTTATAAAATGCATACACAAACACCATAAAGGGGACCAGAGGCAAATAAACAAACCTCGTCCCTCAAAAGGCTCTCCTCCCGGCCCTCCTGACCCCTGGGAACTGCTCTTGAATATTACAACTTAATATCCCTCACGATCCCTCCTTGTATGGCTTGTTTAATGAGTTGTGGTGAGCCTCGCTACCTTTACCCAACGTGTTCCCAAAGTGTGGTAAAGTTGTCTTCTTTTTGGCATCGTAACGTGTTCAGCGTTATTTATTATATGATGAGGTTGGTTTGAATTAATAGAGATTTGGTTATACCTATTAGATTACATAGTATTGAAGTCTGGTAAGAGAGAGAATGTCTTATTGGAGAATTGGATGGCTACTGATTCCTCTACAATATGCAATAAACCAGACATCATACTCGTATATTGAGGTATTAGTTTGTTACCTGGCAAAGTTTGTAGGAAACGATAGCCACAACAGATGACTCCCTTAAGATATATAGCAAACTCCAGGACTATTTATTCAAGAAGAGATCACTGTAAGTCAATAAGGTAATAATTATATATTCAAAATACTGTTTATAAAAATGTTGAGTGAGGGAAGATTCAAGGTTTGGGACAGGTAAGGTATGCTACCTAGAAGAACCTCGCCATCTCATTATAAAACTTGCGTGACGAGAGATGCACAGCCTCCCGTCTCTCAGCTTAAAGAAATGTTATTTTCTGAATTAATGACCCAAGTCCAGTCAATAGTCAGAGAACTAGTTTTTCTCACAATTTAATAATTGCATGAGAACGCTAAGGGAGTATGGGATAGTGAGCTCAAGCAAGTCAAGGTCAAACCAAACCCTGTACTGTTGGAGGAGCAGATAAACCAGTCAAGGACAATGTATACTTGTCATAAAAAATTATAATAGTAATAATTAGATCGTAGTCGCCACTCGTCCCCTCATTATCCTCCCTCACACCCACGGCCAACCACCCCCCACTTTTCTACCCACTGATGTTACCCTTTCCTCCCTTTGATATCTCCCAACCACCCACCTTCTCATACCTCACTCCTCACTCACCCACACTACGCCTCCATCTCACATCTCAACCACTCACACCACCCACACAACTCCACCTTCTCACATCTCCTCCAGTCAAACCACGTCCACCACTCCACTTTCTCACACCTCATCCACCCACACTACGACCACCACTCCACCTTCTCACAACTCAACCACCCACATCACTTCCACCACTCCACATTCTTTCTACCAATACAACGTCCCCCTTCTTTCTACCTCTTTCTCTGCTTTTGATATCACCCCTACCACTTCCACCTCCTCCCCGATTCCACCCTCCACTTCCACCACGACCCTTATCTAAAGACGGTGGAGCCTGGCCGGTGTGCGAGTCGTTTGTGGCTGGAAACGAGACCAACAACAGGCCCAGAATTCACATTTAACCGGATTGTGAGAAAAACTGGCCCTGTCAGACCCCTGGATAAAACTGACCCGCTACATTCAAACCCCATTAGGCTTGATTCGCCCCCGTTCCCGCTTCCCCCCCCCGAGCGATCAGAGAGAAAACTATAGACACGGTTATTGTCTGTACGTTCTTCATGGTTATTGTCTGTACGTTCTTCATGTACAGGGAATAAAAAGCCAGACGATGATGGAATAATATAATCAATTACACTGACCTCTGGCGGCAGGGAACGGAAGGAGCTATTCTTTATTTTGTAGTTCCTCCCGAAGTGAAGGATGATATGAATGGACTGGAATGACTCTACAACCTCTCTCTCTCTCTCTCTCCTCTCTCTCTCTCCTCTCATCTCTCTCTCTCTCTCTCTCTCTCTCTCTCTTCTCTCTCTCTCTGTTTTCACCTTTCTTATCTTTATTTATCTTGCCCTCCAGGTACAAAGTGACAGATGGTTCGGGTAATTTGTCACAACCGGTACTCTATTTTCCTTGTAGTCCCTCGGCCGACCCAAGTTAGGAAGAGAAGGAAGGAAGGAAGGAAGGAAGGAAGGAAGGAACTACAGTCAGAGAGAAAGTCTTGTCCCACATGCCACTCCTCGTGTAAACTCTGATGATTGGAATCGATATTGAAAATTTTATCTAATCATAAAGTCAAATCTACACAAACGACATAGATAAAGGAAATAATTAGTATGAACACTATGCTAAAACAAGTAATTAATTTAAGTTTTCGTAACAATATTGCCCCCACTAATTGATTTGTTATTGTTTATATATCCAAGCAGTATATATTAAGTCATTTTTTTTGTAAAGCAAGTTGAAAATGATGGAAGGACAGTAACTTTTGCATCTTCATCTGTCGCCCATATGTGGAGGCTGAGACTGGTAGGCAGGT
>JAWQEG010004827.1:15000-71956 GCA_033782935.1 Petrolisthes cinctipes | reverse complement strand
CAATACACCAATCACACAGTGGCACCAGAAAAAATACGTATAAACAGGGGAATCTTATGTTCTTCTCGAGTCCTGACATCCAGTGGTAGTAAGAGTCAGTGCAATACGATAACGTGAAATAAATACAACACATGGAAGTGACAACCCTAACTATTACCTTTGCCGCTCGGTTGGTGTTCATTGCAAGTCTTAAGGGACCCTGTGATGTAGTCAGAAAATTGGAGGTAAATGAGTCCTTCATATATATACTGCCACGAAACACCACCTATAATATGGAAGGAGCTTGTTTCGTGGCACAGTTATAGGAGGAATCAGAAGCCACCAATTTTCATACACGATCACAGGGTCCTTTAGGGGGAAGTTGTTCAGTGTTGGTAAATCTGGAGCAACCGATTCCTCCAAACTATAATTCCAAGCAACAGGCCACCATTATATTTGTTAATCAATCAGGTTCTGCGTGTTCCCTGGCATATTTTGGAGGAATCAAGATGCTCCAATGAACCAAAAGTAGACCAACCCCTTAAGTAAGTAAGTTTTAATTTACTCAGAATCTCTCGTCAGTATTTAAGTCAGATTATCTTGCGTTTCTTGTTTGTTGAGACTATCCCTTAAGTTATTATTTCTTCAGGTAGTTTTTAGTAACCTCAATTCTCCTTAGTCAGTTTTATAATAACAATCTTCCGTGTTTTTTTCTTAATGTCAGATTCCTTCAATTCAGTTTTTACGTTGGGATTTCACTCTGTAACAACTGTGTGTGTGTGTGTGTGTGTGTGTGTGTGTGTGTGTGTGTGTGTGTGTTTTCTTTTTCTTGGTCTCTCAGTCTTCCATAATCATTCATCTCTCTCTCTCTCTCTCTCTCTCTCTCTCTCTCTCTCTCTCTCGTGTGGACGGTAATGACGATGAGTGTGATAGTACAGATTTCCCGACATAACCCATATTTATTCCACTCACTCGCACCACGCCCATAGCTTCCCTCACACGCCACTCACACACTCACACACACACACACTCACACACTCACCCACTCACCACCACTCACATCCACCGACCTCACCACACACACACACACACACACAGCCTTTTCTCGTTCGGTCGGTCGATGGGTCGGTCGGTTGGTCGGTTGGTTGGTCAGTGGGTCGGTTGGGAATGTAAAGGGAAACGAATAAGTAGTCTCAATGGTTAATAAGTAGTCTCAATGGTTAATCCACAGACGTCCTTTCAGTTGAAATTATTATTGTCTGGTTTCGTCTAAATTTTGTAACACGAGGCGTATCAAGTGTAATAAAAATAATAATTATAAATAATAATTTATTCGGTGCATGGTGAATGTCCCTACAGCTTGTTGTTACCCTAGAGTGGAATGGTGAACTTGTGTGAGAGAGAGAGAGAGAGAGAGAGAAGAAGAGAGAGAGAGAGAGAGAGAGAGAGAGAGAAATTAATGAATATGATGTGCTTTGTGGTAATGTACAGTACAATGAGAGAGAGAGAGAGAGAGAGAGAGAGAGAGAGAGAGAGAGAGAGAGAGAGAGAGAGAGAGATGTGGTAACTGTGTGATGAAAAAAAAAAACTCTGTTCCAATTTGTTGGAACCTGGCTGTGATGAAATTAAAGTGTCGGCGGTGATTATTTTTGTGGTCAGTCAGTAATTGAGTGACCTGAGGTGACGAGGCGGGAGGTCAAGCCGAGTACCAATAATGACTTTTCACACCAGGTCACCACCACCAATTACTGAACAATGGTGCTGATCCAATAATGCCCTCTTGACCTGAGCTGCATGGAGGATGACCCGGCCACTAAAAGAGGTCAGTCAGGTCACGCATCATCCAACCCACAGATCGGTCGCATTCAGAGTATAATGATCAGACAATGACAGACAAAAGTAATCTATAACTTTGAATTGTATGGGATGAAGGAAAATAAAAGAGAAATGTCAACAAAACCACAAAGTGAATCCTCAGAGTATAATTATTGATCAGACAATGACAGACAAATGTGCTCTATGACTTTGAATTGTAATTATGGGATGAAGGAAAATAAAAGAGAAATGTCAACAACACCGCAAAGTGAACCACACCATGACGTTATTATCAGTGAAAAACAAATCCTACTTCACTACAATGATTGATATTATGATGGCAACCAGAAGAACTGTAGGTTAATAATTAAGGAGGTAAATGTAATACAGTGCTGGTGAGTGGTAAATCTGGAGCAACTGATTCCTCCAGTAAACTATTCCATGCAACAGGACACCACCATTAATAGTTTTGTTATTGTGGTCCTGTTTCCTGTCCTACATTGGAGCTGTCAATGAGTTCTTGTGTAGCAAAAGAAAGATGTTCGATATTGAGTGTGTATATGGATATTCCTTTGGATTTATATTTAAACATCACACTCCTTTTTCGTTCACATCCTATAGAGGGTGGAATAAACAACAATGCCGACTTATTATATAAATGTACTTGAGAGAGAGAGAGAGAGAGAGAGAGAGAGAGAGAGAGAGGAGAGAGAGAGAGAGAAGAGAGAGAGAGAGAGAGAGAGAGAGAGAGTGTGTGTGTGTGTGTGTGTGTACCGTATGTGTGTGTTGATAAGAGTAACAGAGAGAGAAAGGTGAGAATAAAAGAGAGAGGGAAATTTGAGAAGAAATTTAAGTAACGATGAAAAAAGATAAGAGGAGGAGGAGGAGGAGGAGGAGGAGGGAGAGGGGAGGGAGAGGGGGATGGGGGGAGAAGGGGAGGGGTCACAAACAGATCAAGAGGGCTCGTGTTCCCTGTAGGGGGGGCCCACCACTTTGTACCACTCAGCAGGGGGAAGGGGGGCAGCCAGAGAGAGAGAGAGAGAGAGAGAGAGAGAGGAGAGAGAGAGAGAGAGACGAGGAATGAAAAGAGTGGGTTGGGATGGAGAGGAGGGAAATGGGGAGGGAATAAAGAGTGGAAGTAAGGGAATGAAGGAAGGAAGATAACAAGAACGAACGAAGAGAGGGAGAAGGAGAAGGAAGACAAGAGAAAGTAGAGGGAGGGAGAAATAGAATAGGGAGTAGGGAGAGAGGAAGAGAAGAAAGACAAGAGGAAGTAAGGAGGAAGGAAGACAAAAAGGAGTAAGGAGGAAGGAAGACAAGGAGGAGTAAAGAGGAAGGAAGACAAAAAGGAAGTATGGAGGGAAGGAAAACAAGAGGAAGTAGTGTAGGAGGAAGACAACAAGGAAGTAGGGAGGTAGGAAGACAAAAAGGAGTGAGGAGGAAGGAAGACAAAAAGGAAGTAGGGAGGTAGGAAGACAAAAAGGGAGTATGGAGGGAAGGAAAATAAGAGGAAGTAGTGTAGGAGGAAGACAAAAAGGAAGTAGGGATGGAGGGAGGAATGAAGGGAAGGAGAGGAAAGGCCACTCAGCAGGTGGTGGTGGTGTTGTTGGATTTCCAAGGATTAATGAAAGCTTCCTCGCACGGGCCGCCTCTCTCTCTCTCTCTCTCTCTCTCTCTCTCTCTCTTCAGCTTTGCCGTTTTTCTTTTTAAGGTTTTCGCCATACTCTTATTATAATCATTACACACACACACACACACACACACACACACACACACACAGATATAGTATTCCCACACGACCATACACACACACACACACACACACAATCAGTCGCTGAAGTACACACACACACACACATAAGCACACACAATCAGTCGCTCAAGTACACACACACACACACACACACACACACACACACACACACACACACACACACACAATCAGTCGCTCAAGTACACACACACACACATGGATGACTGCTAGTGTTTTGGCATGGCTCCCCCTCCTTCCTTCCTTCCAGATACTGAAGAGGGTATAATGTGAATCCTCCAAACTAAATCAGGAAACAGACTGGGGCCTCAGTAGCCTATACGAGTTGGTCATCTCTGTTTCGTGACGTAAAGTGGAGGAATAATCAGCCCTCCAAAATCTTTCTTCAACGCCTTATATATATATATCATCACTACTATAAACATTTTTAATATCGGGATATGGTTAAATTTTGTTCATCCATTATAGTAACAGGCAATAAAAACAACAGTGAACATTCAGACTTGGTTTAGGGTTGAAAGAAGTGTGAAGTGGAGTGTGCTGGAAGGGAGAAGGAAGGGGTGTTGTTGTGGTACGTGAGAGAGAGAGAGAGAGAGAGAGAGAGAGAGAGAGAGAGAGAGAGAGAGAGAGAGAGAGAGAGTGTGTGTGTGTGTGTAATACAGTTACAAGAGATAGAGAAAGTGTGTGTCAGTGCCATACAGTTACAAGAGAGAGATAGAGAGAGAGAGAGAGAGAGAGAGAGAGAGAGAGAGGCGTCACTCTACCTTGGCCTGCTGTGGGATCACGCTCGGGGGCTGAAACAAAAGACGGTCAGGTTCATGTGGGAAGGAAGTAAGTGGGTGGGGGGCAAGGGGGGAGCGGCAAGGAGGGTTGGGGCAAGCAGGGGGTTCGGCAAGGAAGAGGGTTGGGGCAGAGGAGGAGGAGGAGGAGGAGGAGGAGGAGGAGGTTGGGTTTTGGGAATGAGTAGGTGGGAAATGAGGATGAGGAGGTTGGGGTGTTGGGAATGAGGAGGAGGAAGCATGCCTGTTCCCACTTGAAATGAACCCCTAACCTATATATAGTAAAAGAAAATAATTATATACACATAATGATGGCAGGTGAAAACAATACATGCTCACAGTAATAGAAATACAGTATTATGTGTACATGAATCAACACAAATGTGATTTAAAGGCAATAATAATTAATATATACATTGATCCAGGTAGCGTGCCCCCGGTCTAGCACCGTCCCCTTCACCTTGTCCCTTTCCTGTGATTCCTTTTCAAACACCGCTAGCTGCCCTTCAGATAACAACAACAAGTGACGATAGATAAAAACAACAACAATACTTGAGTGTCCACGCAAAGTCCTCTAACAACAGCTCGGAAATACACATAAAGAACAACAACAACAACAACAACGCTTTCTTGTGTACGGCATACGAACGAGAATCCATTGCACTCAGACGGAAACGATGGCTGCGTCTTTTTAATGATGGAAAGGAAGTGAAACCATCGTTCATGGAGCGTGGAGTGACCCAATGAAAGATTTGCATTGAGGTCCTGAAACATTGGTAGCCCCGAAACCCTTGTGTTTAGCATCTGTGGTGAACTAGACCACCTCTCCAACCCTAACGGAAGGTGGATGCTGCTTCAAGAATTATTGTGTGTTTGGTGTAGAAATATCTCACCCCTGTCGCCGATTCTTTTGATGCATCCAAAACCCATTCTGTGGTGAACTACATGACGATTTCCTTACAGTGAGTGGTAGAGGTGGCAGGAGTCATATGAGTGGTGAGGGAGGCTGATGGAACGTTGGTATAGGTTAACTCAAAATTTCCTTTCCCATTCCAATCCCTTCCTTCCTTATCACCGAACCATCCGTCACTATTCCTCCCTTCCGCCTTGTTCCTTTAACTCCTTCCTTCCTCCTTCTCTCCCTTTCCCCTTCACCTCGGGCCCATCTTACCTTCCTCCATCCTTTCGCCTTTTTTCTATATCTCCTTCCTTCCTTCCTTCCTCTTCCGCTCCCTTTCCCTCCTCACCTCTGACCCATCTCTCTCTGCCCCTCCAAACTGACCATCAGACCTCATCTCCAACCCTCCCCTCCAGCCACGCCTCTCACCAGTGGCGCCTTAGACGTGGTGGAAACTAATGAAAGCGTGAGGTGATGGGGAAGGGAGGGGAGCTGATTAGAGGGAGAGGAAGGGCGAGTCACGGGTGGAGGGAGGGAGGAGGGAAGGATACAGAGGGATGAAGGGTTTGTCACGGGTGGAGGGAAGGATACAGAGGGAGGAAGGGTTAGTCACGGGTGGAGGGAGGGAGGGAAAAGAAGGATACAGAGGGAAGAAGGGTTAGTCACGGGTGGAGGGAGGGAGGGAGAAGGGAAGGATACCAGAGGGAAGGACTGAAGCAAGGGAGAGTTAAGTCACGGGGAGAAAGAGGGAGTGGGAAGGAATGTGATCAGGAGGGGGAAATGAAAGGGTACTTGAAGGAAGGAATGGAGAGAGGGAGGAAAGAAAGGAAATCTGAAGGGGGGAAAAGAGAGAGGGAAGGAGGGGAAGAACCAATGTAAGTATATAAGAAAGGAGAGAAGGAAGCAGGAAAGTCACGGGTGGAGGAAGGGAAAGGAGGAGGAAAGGGAGCGTGTTGACAAAGGAACACAAATGGAATAAAAGCGACATGAATTTCTTACTTTCGCTTCCATTGGGTTGTTATTTAATTTACTTGTAAGACGTGAGTGGATTAAGTGTCTAAAGGTAAATTATTAACTAACGCATTTTCATCGACCTTTCAGAGCTATCATTCCAAGTAAGCATTATTGTCACGTAGAAAAGTTATCAACTCTTGTGTTCTCTCATGAAAAAAAGAAAAAAAAAAATACACAAAATACATTTCCGTCGTCAGCAATTCCCAAATTATCGTTCCAGGTTTTCTTTCCGAACATTCTATCTTCGTTCCAGACTGACTGACGGTTGCCAAGTAAGAGAGAAAATATAAAAGAAACAAGAAAACACTGGCAAGCAACTCCCCCTCGGCCGGCCAGCCCCCCCGCCCATCAGACCGACTGACTGACCGACCGACTGACAGACCGACCGACCGACTCCACAATCAATATTCGCGACCACAACACATGACTCGACACAACCGCCTTCTTGATGGACGGAAAGTTATTGTTACGAGACCCAAAGCTGTATGAGGAGGAGGAGAAGGAGGAGGAGGAGGAGAAGGAGGAGGAGAAGGAGGAGGAGGAGGAGAAGGAGGAGGAGGAGGAGGAAGGAAAGGAGTGGGAGGAGGAGAAGAAGTGGGAGGAGGAAGAAGAAGAGGAGGAGGAGGAGGAGGAGGAAGGAGAGAGTAGGGGGAGGAAGGAGAGAGTAGTAGGGGAAGGAAGGAGAAGAGGAGGAAGGAAGGAGAGGAGGAGGAAAAGGGGGAGAAAGTTGAGAGGAATGAAAGTGGGACGAAAAATGGAGAGGAATACAAAGGAATACATATAGGAAGTACAGGCAACATTAGGCCCATAGTGACCTTTTACGAGGTTACCTGTTTAATTAGGCTAATCTGGACTACGTGTTGAAGGAAATGATAGATATAGGACAAGGAGAGGTATGAAAGAGGAATAATTGAAGGTAGAGATAAAGGAAGGAAGGAGGAAGATGAGGATGGAGGAAAGGGAATTAAAGAAGAGGAAGGAACGGCTACAAAAATCTGCAAACGAATTCAGAAAACAGACGAGAACCTCATTATAAATGCATAGCCTATATGTGTACGAGATCTGTTTTGTTACACAGTTTGAAGGAGTCAGTTTGATAATCCTTCCATCCTACAACAACAACAACAACCATAACGACAACGACGACAACAACAACAACAATAAACCTTGAGGAGTGTTGGAAGGGGAGAAAAATGGCGGATTAAAGAAGTGTTGTAAAAAATGGATACAGAAGGGGAAGGGGAAGAACTGGAGGAAGTGTACGAAGGGGACGAAGAGTAAGCATCGAGTGAGGTGGCGTGCATGGAGAGAGGGAGCGTACGAAGAGGGGCAATTGTGGACGGTGCATGCGTGCAATGGAGTCGAGGGATTTTTTTCTTTTTTTTTTTTTTTTTTTTTTGTAAGGTGACGAACAAAAGATGGATACAAAACAAAGAAGGGAAGTGGGGATGTAGGTAATGAAAGAAGAGGTGGAAGGGAAGAGACAGCGCGATGAAGAAACGATGTAAAAACGGAAAAAAGTAGAGGAAATGGAGTAATGGAGTAAAGTAGAGGAGTAATGGAGGGAAAATGAATAGGAGCTAGAGTAAGGAAAGACAAAAATAGTAGGAAGGAAGGAAGGGGGGGGGGAGGGGAGAGGAGGGTCATTACCAACAGCATAATACTCAAATTTTGGAAATTGTTGAAAATCAGAACGTGAGGGAAGCAAGACAAAAAGGTTTTACAATTTGGTCTCCAGGAGGTGCTCGGTGGGGTGGGGGGGGGGGAGTCAAAACGTGAGGAAGAGGAAGCATTTAAGGAGATAATTCACTTTTGTTTCATTGGAGTGCCATGATTCCTCCAAAGTATGCAAGGAAACAAGACCAAATGAACGAAAATAATGGTGTTCTGTTGCTTGGAGTAGGTTGGAGGAATCGGTTGCTCCAGATTTACCAACACTGCACTTCCACCTTAACACACAAAGACAGACCAGGTTTTCCCTGTTTTTATCCTGGAACATTAGAGTAATTCCGGTAGTAATAAAAAATTAAGTGTTGTGACTGTTGCTGCCATCCTGCTTTGCTTTATATATATGCTTCTGTCTTTTACTTCTGTGTAATCCAGAATTCGACAGTGCACGTAAATGACTAACTTTGACTATCACGAACCTGATTCATCCTTTCCACTCCATGCACTCTCACCCCTAGCTTTCTTTAATCCTCCTACTGTCGACAGCCTTTCCATCATTAGCACACATGCTCTTGTCCCCATTCATTCATTTATTTCGTCCTTAGATACAGTAGTGTTATTTTTTTTATATACACCGATAGGGAGTCGTCTTTAATAGCCATTGCATGTCGTACACATTCCTTGTACACTACTTATAGAAACTTTATCCTATTATCGTTCCTTTAACCTTTCTTACATCACTTTCCTTTACCCATCAATTGTCCCTCTCTAAGGTATGGCATTTACTGTTATTTTATCCCCCCTGACATTCGTTTAGCTGCTTATTTCTATCTAGCCTTCACTTACTTACTTAGGCTACTACTAACTTATAGACCTTGTTTATCCTCCCTGTCTTTAATCCTTCTATTGTCCTCCTCCTTTAAGGTTTATACTCTTATTTCGTGTCATTTTATCCTCCTGCATTCCTTCCTTCCCTTTTCCCCACATTAGCTATACCCCGATCCTTCCCAGTGTCCTCTCTTCTCTTACAACACACACACACACACACACACACACACATCCTTCCCAGTGTCCTCTCTTCTCTTACAACACACACACACATACACACACACATCTTTAGTCCCAGATTTTCTTGATGTCAGTTTGTTCTTTTTATATTTGATGGTGTTAATTCTTGTAACAATGATTACTTTTTTCTTGCACGTAATCCCAAACTGTCATGTTTTAATGTTAAAATATGTAGTCACAAGCACCTGAAACGTTTACAGACATTCCATTCATTTACTTTGCTTGTATTCTGTGAAATATCGTTTGCGGGAACAAACTTTCTGTCGATATATTTTCTCTCTCTCTCTCTCTCTCTCTCTCTCTCTCTCTCTCTCTCTCTCTCTCTCTTTAATTACGAATGATTCCCTAAGAAACATCAGTGTGCTGGAATAAGAATCGTATTGCTATACCCGAGAGTATGATGGAATTTGTAAAAGCCCTTTCATTATAAACTACACCACCGTTCACATAAAACACTAATTTGGCAACCGTACAGTACAGCTCCTTCCCAGCATTCTCTCTCCATCTCCTCCCATCAATGCCTCTCACCTCCCCCCCAGAGACTCTCACTAACTATTCCTTCGGTCCCTAGTCCTTTCATTCACCGTTTAGTTTCCCTGGCTCGTAATAATCTAGGTATCATTTTATCCACGTTCCTATTCCATAAAAAATTTCATGACGAGAGAAACTGTGTGTGTTTTATATGCTTGACCTTCGTATCAAGGCTTTCCCTCTCGTGAAATGGTCCAGATCACACACACACACACACACTATCACTTTATAAATATATGACTATTAAATAGTTGATAGGCGTTAAAAACAAATAACAACAACAACAATTCAGAGCTGTAAACTGGTGTAGAGTCACGCGTAACCACTCGTCCGGATCCTTTCTTTACATCCCACTCTCTCAAACTAATTATTACTACTGATAAACAGATCACACGAGGAATAAAACTAATAATCATATAATAATCAAAACATATACACATAAGATAATTATGCGTGAAACTAGTTTCTTGGATTCTCGTTCATAGGCTGTAGTGAGAAAATTAGAGAAAACGGAGATTGGAACAAGTCATCATATGATGCCGGCAAGTGTCACTCACGGCGGAGAGCAACACTGTAGACCTTGAAAATATTTTGTAGTCATACCCAGTGCTAGCCTTTCCATCACGCCGAAATACCACATCAGCAAGGCACCACAAGTCACCGAGAAGAACCTGTCTCCTTGGCAGAGATGAGAGCCCAGCAGAAAACCTATGACGAGAGTGTGAAGTGCAAGCAGTGGGTGGGTGGGTTGGATAGCGGACAGCCCTTACTTAATATGGCCGCCGTACATACATGACCATAGAAACAAAACCATCCCAGTCTGTAGGCCCTATATACGCCTATACCTCCCTCCCTCCCAAGTCTGTTCGACCACTTATCTTTTTTGTGTTAATGATGACGTGTGTTTGTTTGTGTTATCGACGACGTGTTTGTGTTTGTGTTATTGACCACGCGTGTGTTTGTGTTCGTTTGTGTGTGTTTTGTTTCGATTATCCAGTATTGTTTCCGACTTGCCAAGGTGATGCCAAGTATGGGATAGGAATGACACGAGTGCATTTTAATATAGTGAAATTAGGCTAGAAATTAGGACTGGTGAAAATTAAAGGAGTTAAATAATATGAAGTAAATTTGACATGAGTTGGTATAAACATTATGAAACATTTTTAGAAATTAAGCCGTGTGAAAGGTAACAAAGTGAACTATATGAAGTGTAAGCTAAAAATGAGATGTTAAAAATCAGATGAAAAAAATAAATGTGAAGTTAAAGATAATTGTAAACTGAAAACTGAATAGGCCTAATTGAGTTTAAGAATTTCCTTGGAAGGTTCAGAAGAGAAAGCTAATTTTATAGATTTAATATGGAAACTTGAAGAAACCGTCGAGGAACCAATACAGTTCAGAGAAGCAATAATTTCATATATATACATTTATTTATGCATAGAAGTGACACCCATAATACATAAAGAACAGAAACGATGACGTATAGCCTAATGGGAGGCTAAACAGTTCGAGTGGTTTGCCGCCGGAAAAGGAGATCGAGATGAAGGTCACTTAGGCTTGAAGGAAAAAAGAAGAATTAATGGTATTGTTAAAGAGCTGTCAGTGACCAAATATTACATCTCAGAACCCAAGGACGTCACGGATGCATTGGGCTCAAGGTGACACGTGATGTTGACTGGTAAGTACTCACAATACGATATTTTACTGGTAACTCACTTATTATTAAGGGGGTAATTCACTTTTGTTACATTGAAGTACCTTTATTCCTCCAAAGTATGCCAGAAACAGGACCAGAGGAACAAAAATAGTGGTGTTCTGTTGTTTGGAATAGCTTTGAGGAATCATTTGCTCCGGATTTACCAACACAAACTTTCCCCCTTAATATGATTAGTGCAATGATCATCACTTAGGACCTAATTATAATTATTTTTCGTCGATGATTTGGAAGCGCATTGATTCCTCCAAAGTGTGTCAGAAAGTAAAACACTCTTGA
This sequence comes from Petrolisthes cinctipes, assembly GCA_033782935.1. Classification (NCBI taxonomy): domain Eukaryota; kingdom Metazoa; phylum Arthropoda; class Malacostraca; order Decapoda; family Porcellanidae; genus Petrolisthes; species Petrolisthes cinctipes. Next base: position 60,440 of record JAWQEG010004827.1, on the reverse strand, counting down.
TGAGGTTTGTTGTTTGTTCTCTGTCACAATTTGGAGGGATATTACCTTTTAATATAAGGCTTATAATTATGTACACCTTCCAGTTAGCCTGCCAAAATAGCCTAATGTAAAATACGTGAGTTATGAGCTCCAACAACTGTGAATTATTTAACTACTCGACTTTCATATTCAAAGTACAGTGTTTACATCCAATTTGTTTACTATTTTACCTCCAGAACAGTTTTTATGGGAATTTTACAGTGTGCATATATCACAGTCGACTTAGCGAATGGATATTTAAGGAGAGGTTGCGTGGTACGGGATACGAGCAATTTAATCTACTGAATACGAGCTGTCAGCTGTTTTTATTAATTTAGGGTTTAATTGCGTGCGTATTCTAGATTATGGTACCCATGATTCTTTTTAGTCGTAACGCTTGATCACGTTATCAGGTCTCGTCCAGCAAACACAAGAGCAGTGAAGGTTACCGGTATTAGAAAATGTTATACAAGCTCCGTTGTTAGATAGATATACACACGGTCGACATAGTAAACCGTGGATATACAGTACTTAATGGTACGTACACTATTCTTTGCATAGCCTACAACCCCATGAAACACGCAATACCAGTATACCACTATTTGCCTTTACAACCCTTGTAGGCTATACTATTCTGTTCACTGCTAGTCCCTGAAACCTCCCTATTATCCCTCTCATTATTATCCCTTACTAATTAGACCTGCGGTTGGGGGAGAGGGGCCCTGGTCCCCACTCCAAATTTCCCACGTTGTATTATGGGACAAACAACATCATCTTTCCCTTGTACCTTGCCTAACAGCCTTGAGCCATTTGTCCAGCCAGACCTCAACCCAACAGGGGGCTTAGAAACGTGTCAATGGCGTGAGAAGCAACAACGGCTCCCACTGAGAACTGACTGAGTGATGGTTGAAGATCACTATATGCTATTTGACACAAGTTACATACACCTTGTCTCTTTCCTAACGAATGCTAGTAGCCTATACCTGAAGGAACGCATCGTTATTTCTCTCCCAAAAATTTTATTGTATTTTTCTATTATTTCTTAAACTATATTTGCCTCTCGCAATCTTACCCTATCTTTTCGTATCGTCTTCTTCTCTTTTTCATTTATCTGTTTGTATTGGCCATGTCTCATTTTACTACTCTCCTATACCTTCTCTGTCTCGTATACTGTGGGAACGTTGTGGTTTTACGAAAGAATAATGTCAGGAATGGCGTGGAGAGGCTGCTTGAATTACCTGGTTGTTGCAGTGAAGGGTAGGGAATGGGTTTCGAACCTTTGTACACCATGGGTTGCTATCTATTGTGACTAGGGGGCTGGGAGGGACCGAAGGGGGATAATAAGGGTCCTGCTCCTGAAACGACGCGTCCATTTTGTAAACTGGCCACCTGAAAACTCTCATCTTTGGCCAACATATATGCCAACCCGGATTAGTCTACAATCGACATCCGAAGAACCACTCGAGACACTTGTAAATAATTTCTGTAGGTAAATAGAAATAAGATTACCTATATACGGTATGTTTTTCTAAATTGCATAATGTGAGGATGATAACCTAAAACATATGAGTAGAGGCAGTCATGGTAATTTTGGATATGGTACGGTACCAGGTACTCTGCTTTGAATAGCGTGATAGATACTAGTCCATAAAGTAAGTAAAAGTGAGAAAAAGTTGTAGTTTGTTGACCGACAGACAGTAATAATTTTATTACTGTCTCCCTGTCAACAAACTATAACTTTTACTCACTTTTCTTCCTGTTGTATCCTAAATACCTTAAGTAGCGAGGCGTAAGGCGTATCATCTTCATGTGCTGACAACGGTACTGCATGTAGGCTATGCGGACCTATCAATTATCATGCGAGTTCATGTAGCTTATGCATTTGATGAAAAGAAAATCACTTTGATGATGTCGAATTACTAAAATCAGTGTAAGAATCCGATAACCGATTAATATTTTACATCTTTGCTTTTTTGGTCAACGCCAGACGACTGTAATACAAGCGAAATATTCCAGTCTCTCAGTGGTTAATGATGCTTCACTGTTGAAGATTATGTGTTAGCTTTGAGCTATTATGCTCATAAAATACCTTATCTTAGTGTATATTATAATACTTATTAGACTGACTCTCTCTCTCTCTCTCTCTCTCTCTCTCTCTCTCTCTCTCTCTCTCTCTCTTGATTGTTAGCTAAATTGGCTTATATAAAACACCTTCCATATTTACCAACCCTGGTCTCCTATCTTACACCAGAACAACCACTAAGGGGATTCCAAGTGTGTGTAGTATGTATGGCCAACCTTCGGGTAGCCTATTTACCAGCCACCAGGTGTGTCGGGAGGCGGGAGGGAGGGAGACAGGGAGGTAGAGGAGTACAGGGGAAGAGGAGGGAGGAGGGAGGGAGAGGGGGAGTACTGGGAAGGGTAGGGAGGAGGAAGGGAGAGGCAGAGTACTGGGAAGGGTAGGGAAGGAGAACGGGAGTACAAGGGAGGGAGGGAGAGCAGGAGTACTGTACAGGGGGAGGGAGAGGAGGGAGAAGAGGAGTAAAGGGGAAGGGGAGGGACGGGGATATGTAGGTACTAGCAGATGTACAGGGGCTGGGGAGGGGAGGGGAGGGAGGGACACACGGCTGCGACACTACCCGGCTTGTCAACAGTTCGGTGCGTTTGAAGGAGTGTCGCCATTGTAAGGTCACAATAGAGTTGTCTTTAGGCTCGTGAATGGTCAAGCCGGGAGGAGAGAGAGAGAGAGAGAGAGAGAAATACAGTAGGCTACACGTGCTGTATTTGAGTCGCCACTATCCGTACACATGATTACATACATACATTTTTTTTACATACGTAGCCTACAAACATATATATTTTTTATACATAGAGCCGCCAAAGAGATCGGTATAATCGTAGCCAATTTTCCAAGTCTTGAACTACGTACATAATTACTGGTAATGATAAAATGATATAGTAAGCTTCACGAAGAGAGAAATATATTAATTTTCCCGATGGATATTGTCATTTTGTTTGGAGAAAGTGTTTATTTGCTCAATGATAACCCTGTATATAATTATGTATGTTATCCTTCAAAAAGCGTTCAGTAAGGCAACAGCACTTCTGTTGACTTAAACATATGCTGTATACACACACATGCGTAAATATATGTTGTACACACACACACACACACACACACATTTTCACGAGCCAGCGCCTTCTTGCTTTTCGCCATTGTTGTGTGTGCCGACTGTGACATATGAAAGGACACACCGCTGGGATTATGACTGCCGGGAAGAAATATATGTATAATATTGCCTATTTTTCGGGTTTCGGTGCGTGTGTGTGTGTGTTTTTTTTTTCTTTCTTTCCGTTTTGGGCTCAGAAATACAGCAGAAATGGAAGTTAGTATTCTCTATTTTTATTATTATTATTACTATCGTCGAACTTTCCTTATTGTAAGCGAACGAATGCCTCTTAAACTGAACAGATTGTTCTTTCACATATGTATATCCTTTTTATTTGTGAGGAAAACATTGCAGAGAGAGAGAGAGAGAGAGAGAGAGAGAGAGAGAGAGAGAGAGAGAGAGAGATGAGGAAAACTTTGTAGAGACCAATTTTGAGAGAGAGAAAGAGAGAGAGAGAGAGAGAGAGAGAGAGAGCCAGCCAACCAACCAACCGAGAGAAGGAGGGGTGAGGTGAGGTTATAAGGTATCAAATACTATAAAGGGCAGCGGAAGAATGGTAAACAAACATCCATCATTGCGGATTAGCCTCAACCACACCACCACCTCTGACCATTGATGACGTTGGAGTAGCCTATTTTTTTTTTTATAGCAGCCTAGACTTGAGCTGGGGAGAGACTTGGCACTTATCTTCCACCACCACCACCAACAACACTACATTTATTTTATTTTCTCGTTTAATATTATCCTCTTTAGTAACTTCTTTATTTTTTCTGGTTTTTATTCTCTTTACTATAGCTTCTTTTTTATTTCGATATTCCTGTTTATATTATAATCTGGTTTATATTTATATTTTGGCCTTTTATCCTCTTGTTACTTTAATTTTGTTATTTGTTTATATTTGGTACTATTTTTGCGACTGTTGTAAAGATTTTGGTGTGATTGTTGAGAATATTTTCGTGTTTACTTCACTCATTCTTCTTTCTCAAAGGGTAAAGGTAAAGGAAGCATCGTCGGAGTTTCCACACTATATTTTCATAACGACATTCTCTCTCTCTCTCTCTCTCTCTCTCTCTCTCTCTCTCTCTCTCTCTCTCAGAAGTACCACAATTACACACTCGCATAACCGCATTCCCTTTCTCCCTCCCCCTGCCCTCTCTCTCTCTCTCTCTCTCTGAAAAGGAAAGATTGAAGGAGCATCACGAATCAATGTTGCCCACTGTCCCTGATGCTCCTATACACACACTATACAGTAGGATATATACCTTCTTTCTCTCACACTCTCACTCTTCCTCGCACTTTCTTTTCCTCTCTGAAATCACACCCACTCCCTGTCTCTCTCTCTCTCTCTCTCTCTCTCTCTCTCTCTCTCTCTTCGTATTTCCTTGTTCATCTCACTCTGCCTCGCACTTTCTTTTCCTCTCTGAAATCACACCCACTCCCTGTTTCCCTTTACTTCTTCACTCTCTCTCTCTTTCTCTCTCTCCGTATTTTCCCATTTATCCCATCTTCTTCTTCTTCTCCCTCCCCTCCCCCACCCTCCCCTTCCCCCAGCGCCCCCACCGGGAGGCCTGGGTCCCTGGAGGTGGGTGGCGGCGTTATTGGCATTATCCCTATTATTCTGCTTTATTCCCTTATTTCACACCGCGGTCGACACAAAGAGAGGCTGGGGAGACGGCTCAAGTGGGGGGGGGGGTAAGGAGGGAGGGAATGTTGGAAGAGGGGGAGGAAGAGTGGAGAGGGGGAGGAAGAGTGGAGATGGGAAGGAAGGAGAAGGAGAGATAGAGGGAGGGGGAGGAGGAAGGGAATGTGGGAAGAGGAGGGGAAATAGAAGTAGAAGAAGAGGGGGAGGAAGAGGGGAGGAGGAGACAGAGAAGTGAAAGAGGAGGAGGATCAGAGAAGGGAAAAAGGAGGAGGAGGAGGAGACAGAGAAGTGAAAGAGGAGGAGGAGGAGACAGAGAAGTGAAAGAGGAGGAGGAGACAAAGAAGGGAAAGAGGAGGAGGAGACAGAGAAGGGAAAGAGGAGGAGGAGACAGAGAAGTGAAAGAGGAGGAGGAGACAGAGAAGGTAAAAGAGGAAGAGGAGACAGAGAAGGTAAAAGAAGAGGGGGAGGAGGAGACAGAGAAGGGAAAGAGGAAAAAGAGGAGACTGAAGGGAAAGAGGAGGAAGAGGAGGATTAGGCTACAAAAGATTAGGCAACCAAGGATTTTCAAACAACATAAGACAAGATTTTCTCACGAAGCTTTTTGTTTATGTAATACTTGGTTGGTGTTCTCTTCGTCTGAGGGAAAGAACACCAAAATGGAAACAAGAAGGGAAACTAATTTACAGGAAGGCGAATTAAAACGTATATCAACTTGAGTCACTGTAAATGAAATAATGTACAAACAGTTGACTTTAACAGTGAGAATCCATATAAAAGAGTATCAGTTATAGTTTGCTTGTTTTCTTGTATGTGTGGAAGTAATGTGACGAGCAAAAATCACATCTATAGGAAGAGGTTAGCCTAATTGAGTAGAACCAGTGATAGGATTCTAATTTGATGGAGCAGTAGGGTCCTAGCTAATTTTTCTTCACTATAAGAATGAATCCCAGCATGTCAAATTAGTAAACATTCTGAGGTAGCCAGGTTGTGAGTCACTCGTGATGTTAACTCTTTGTGGATGTGTGTGTGTGTGTGTGTGTGTGTGTGTGTGTGTGGTGTTGGGTCGTCTCAGGAAACCGTTCAGACACCAGAATGAATCCTTAGTCATGAGTCTGAGAGTTGTGAAAGTATAATAATAACAGGAAAGAATGAAGCTTTTAATGTGGAATAAGATAAAACGAGGAGTAGAAGGAGGAGGAGGAGGAGGAGGAAGAGAAGAAGGTAAAAGAGGAGGAGGAGGAGACACAGAAGAGAAAGAGGAGGAGGAGAAGACAGAGAAGAGAGAAGCAGAGGAAGGGAAAGTAGGATAATGGAGAGAGAAGGCAGCTGAGAGGAAGAGAAGAGAATAGGGAGGGGAGGAGGTAATGAGAGCAGTAATGGAGAGAGGAAGAGAGAGAGAAAGAGGGTGAGAGGGAAGGGTTCTATTGTCCACCAAGCATAAAGGGTAAATATAAAGGGAGCCCCAAAGCGTTTAAGTGAAGGGAACTATAAAGGGAGATTTAATTTAAGAGTAAGGAGTCTGGGGAAGGCAAGAATGGAGAAAACAACTAACAGGGAAATATTTAATCCACTTGAAACAATTTACAGGAAGGCGATTTAAAAAGTATATCAACTTGAGGGCACTGAAAATTAAATAATATACACACAGTAGAATTTAACAGTGAGAATTCATATAGAAACGGGTATCAATTACCGGTATGTTTTTAATTTTTTATACCTATATAAGGAAGTAATGTGACGAGCATAATCGCATCTTTAGGCTGTGAAATAATATGTGCTTTCTACAAAACCTGCCTGTTTAGGGGTGATTTGTGTACGGGTATATTTTTCTGCATACGAGATAACAATGTGATATAATTCTGTGTATGTTTGTTTATCTATTCTTCCATGGGTGTGTAGGCCACCTGTCACTCCAGCTGGACTGATGGGGAAGGAGGAGAGGGATAGAGAAGGGATAGTGAAGGGGGTAGGGAGAGATATAGGTGAGATAGTGAGGGGGGAGAGAGATAGAGAAGGGATAGTGAGGGAGAGGAGAGGGAGGGATATAGGTGAGATAGTGAGGGGGGAGAGAGATAGAGAAGGGATAGTGAGAGTATGGAGAGGGATAAAGGAGAGATAGTGAAGGGAGTATGGAGGGATATAGGTGAGATAGTGAGGGGGGAGAGAAAAAGAGAAGGGATAGTGAGAATATGGAGAGGGATAAAGGAGAGATAGTGAGAGGGAGGAAAGAGATATAGGAAGGATTGAAGGAAGGATGAAGGGTAGAAAGACTGATTGGAAAGCAGAACAGGAGCGTTTAATAGGAGGGACGGAAGGAGGGACAGAAGGGCCAGAGGAGAGGAGGGTTGGGAAGACAGTCAGTCACTTCACCCTAATTTATAGAGTAACCTTCTCAATAAAATTTCATGCCATATCTGATGTAGAGTAGAGGCAGGCTGCTGTGTTGTGGGGTGGTGAGGGGTTGCGGGTCATGGTGGTGGTGAGGGGGGGGTCATGGTGGTGGTGAGGGGGAGTCATGGTGGTGGTGGGGGGGGGACAAACCTCTTCTCTCATTACACATATAGTATTTTAGTTATCATCACCCAAATTCAATGTTATCCTTATTGATAGAGTGTAGCTAAAATAAATAAATTAGCATAACATTAGTCTTCAATATAAAGAGAATGTTATCGTATGAAAGAAGTGAATCAATCCTCTTGACTTTCTTTTAATCAATACTAGAGTTGGAACGAGAAGGTAAACAACACCAACACAACCACGGATCTGAGCAGAATAGAATAATTTCCATATGACTAGCGTAAGTGATGATCCAACAACGCCTCTATAAGCAGCTGTACCCTACCCACGTCCACTTTCATAAACATGGCCCAAAAATACCTACAATACACACACACACATACACATACACTCTCTCTCTCTCTCTCTCTCTCTCTCTCTCTCTCTCTCTCTCTCTCTCTCTCTCTCATGTAGCCTACTCCACACACAAACATTCTCTCTCTCTCTCTCTCTCTCTAGCCTACTCCACACCCAAACATTCTCTCTCTCTCTCTCTCTCTCTCTCTCTCTCTCTCTCTCTCTCTCTCTCTCTCTCTCTCATGTAGCCTACTCCACACACAAACATTCTCTCTCTCTCTCTCTCTCTCTCTCTCTCTCTCTCTCTCTCTCTCTCTCGTGTAGTCTACTCCACACCCAAAAATTCTCTCTCTCTCTCTCTCTCTCATACACCAATGCCACTGAAGGTCCCACCACCAGCTGGCCGGGGCACCTCGGGACCAACAGGGCGGAAAATTTTATTGGTGGTGGCGGAGTTGTTGTGGCGGAGCGTGACATTATCGACCCAGATCACGTTAGGACTTTGTGTGTGTGTGTGTGTGTGTGAGAGAGAGAGAGAGAGAGAGAGAGAGAGAGAGAGAGAGAGAGAGAGAGAGAGAGAATATAAATAATAAAGAATGAGGAACTGGTAGACGATGAAATACGAATGACGAGGACTAGAGAAACTAACTGACTGGGGGGACACAAAGAGAGGAGGGGCTGTGTGTGTGTGTGTGTGTGTATTGGCCCCCTCACACACTCAGCGGTGGGAGCAAGAGAAACCCCCCCACCCCTGATAGGCTATACGGTAACTTTTTTGTGCTGTTCCTGGCTGGGTCGAGGGGAGACTGCCATTGATATCACAGGGAAAGGTGATGGTGGTGGTGGTGGTGTGTGATGGCGGAGAGCGACGAGTGAGAGATGTGGTCCTGATAATATACTGTATATGGTCACAGCAAAGAGAGGGGAAAAAAAAAAAAGAAGAGATAAAGACCAATATAAGTGAGAGGATTGAACCGAGAGATATGACATAATATATGGTAAAAAGATTACCTGGCACTGAAGAAGGATAAACAATTAGAGAAGAGAGGATCGAATACGGATTTGGATAAAAGTTTTTTTTTTTTTTTTTTTGTGTGTGTGTGTGATGTGTAGGCTATAAACACGAGGCGATAGTCCAAGCATGATATCTAAGGAAATAAGTGAACGATATGGGATAACTGATGTGGTTTGTAATCTTTGTACCCTGTAGCAAGTGTGTTCCCTCATACATGAATCATCGTCTGGTATTATCCAAAGAATAATGCAAACTGTCGTCAATTGTATTCGTGGTGAAGGGTAAACTGGAGCAGGGGTAGAGGCTCCCCGCGGGTACTGACGGCCCCCCCTCTGCTGACCACGAGGAGCAGTTTACCCTCACCAGTGAGGGGCCCTTCTCACCTCCACGGTGGGCCAGCACGTGGCGCATCGCTGGGGGCCCTTGACTCACTGCCGGAATGAGGGGTGAAGGTTGAAAGAGAATAGTTTTCAGTGCTGGGAAAACAAACAATGTCTTCCTAGACGGATACTAAACGATCTAATGTTATAGGAATTCTCATACGGCAGATTTCCGACTTCCGAGCAGTTAATACCTGGAATGATTCCAAGGAAGACTATAGTTATTGGTGGGCCGTCATACCAATAATAGCAGGAGTAAACGGGCCAAGTCACACGGAAGGACCTGCGTTAACAAAGGCCATAAACTAAGTGATTTCAGCTGAACGGAAGCTGTAATAGCACCCCCTTCTCTCGGTGGGACGCGGGGCAGACCTCCTGGTGGTGGCCCAGTAGCGGCGGCAGAGGACGCCACCAAACGTTCACAAAGGACAACAACCCCTTCTGAGGGTGGCTGGTTGTCCGGGTACGGATGCCAATGTAGCTGCCTCTCTCCGGTCGAATGTCCATATTTTTATTTTTGTAATATATTTTGGCAGTGTCAATATACAGTACAGTGTGGTTTTGTACACACACAGACTATCAGTAGTATACTTTAAACCACCAAAATATACGGCAAATATAGGATTCTTACAACATCGCTTGTAGGAAAACTGCTAAACTGGCAACTCCTGTGAACTGTCCGCGGGTTTGGGCTCCCGGGGTGAGGTACAAAGCTAACAAGGCTCCCCCCCCCGGGGCCGCTAACATGCCTCCACAATACCCAACCCGTGCCCACAATACACTCACATGAATATTCTGATGGGGTATTTGGGGAATTTAGGGAGTACGAGTCTAAAGGCCTTCACAAAACACCTCGTGAATCAAGAATCTCTCTCTCTCTCTCTCTCTCTCTCTCTCTATCTATCTATCTATCTATCTATCTATCTATCTATCTATCTATCTATCTATCTATCTATCTATCTATCTATCTATCTATCTATCTATCTATCTATCTATCTATCTATCTATCTATCTATCTATCTATCTATCTATCTATCTATCTATATATATATATATATATATATATATATATATATATATATATATATATATATATATATATATATAGTACGTGTTTGTTGTGTTGGTGGAGCGTGAGATAAGTTAAGATACGCATAATACAGTATATCCCTCATTTGATAAGAAAAAGGAATAACTTAAATACACAAAAATACTCATTCGTTTCCTCGTCTATCTGTCTTATGGCTTTTTACAGGTGATAAAGGAGTTATAATATCTGGTGGGCTAATTTGAAGGTGGCTGATCCTTTAGACTATGCTATAAACAGATCCCTTACTTGTGCAGTGAGTTACTCGTCTGTTTCCTGCACACTTTTTATGACCCAGTCGCCCCTCCCTTGTACAAGTTACTTATAAACCCTTGTGTGGAGCTTCTGTGTGACGAGAGGCAGGCAGAGAAGAAAGACTAATAGGTGGCAACTGAATAAACCAACAATATCTGCTGCTGATGATGTTACCAATGGCAGACAGAGAGAGGTTGAGAAGGTGGCAACAGCTGGGGGGAGTGAGTGAGGGAGGGAGTGAGGTGAGGGAGTGAGTGAGTGAGGGAGGGAAGGAGTGAGGGAGGGAAGGAGTGAGTGAGGGAAGGAGGGAGTGAGGGAGTGAAGGAGGGAGGGAGTGAAGGAGGGAGTGAGTGAGGGAGTGAAGGAGGGAAGGAGGGAGTGAGTGAGGGAAGGAGGGAGTGAGTGAGGGAGTGAGTGAGGGAGAGTGTGTGTCGACCAATGGCAGGATGCAGGACTCCCTCACCCACCAATTAGTGTGCCATGATCAGCCTCTCCAGTGGTGAGAATCGTGGCCGTGACCGTGGTCGATAACGGATCTCAGGGTCCGTGAAACAGGCCATACTTTCCCGCACTCTCCACTTACCACTGCCCGATACGGCTTCACTTTACTCGCCGCCTTGCTACTGGTGGCGGTGTGGGGAGCAATTGTAAGGCCAGTGTGAATTTGTGAAAGGAAAAAAGAATGTATATTATTCGTATCGTTTAAGAGGGCAGTACAGTGTTGGTAAATTTGGAGCAACTGATTCCTCCAAACTACTATTCCAATCAACAAGATACCATTGTATTTGTGCATCTTGTCCCGTTTTCTGGTATACTTTGGAGGAATCGAGGCACTCCAATGTACCAAAAGTATAAGTTTGAAAAGAAAAAATATATAATATTCGTGTGGTTTAACTTAATTGGTGCAGGGTTCAGCAGGAATGAAATTAAAACAAGTGTGAAAATATAATATAAATATGTATATTATTCGTATCGTTTAATTGGTGCAGGAAGGAATTTTAAGATAAATGTGAAATATATGTATAATATTCGTATATTTCTTTTTTTCTCGAAGGACTAATTAATGCTTTACTTAGCAACTATTCCCACCTCAGCAAAGATATCGTGTGGTGTGTCTGGCCTTGGCTCTCAGTTCACTATACTATTCTTTATATTCACGCCTCCATTAATTTGGTAACTTTTACTGGTGTTATCTGCAGTTTGCTTTTACATTTTTTTTTATACAAAACTAGACTCTTCCTCTACTTTTTTTTTTTTTTTTTTTTTTTTTTTTTTTTAGACAAGAGTGTATTCTCAGCATTACATTTAAATTTACTTTAGTGTGCGTTTACTTTTCATAAATTACAGTGTTCTTATCCTTATTTTTAACTAAGTCTTCCTTTCGCGTGCACTTCCTCTCGTCTTGCTGTCAGTACACCCTCCACGTAATGCCTCGCTTCACTGCCAACGAGGGACTGACGCAATAATTACAAAACAACCAACTGAACTGGTAAAAGGAACGACGAAAGAAGAAAGACATTTTACACCCAACAACAACAACAACAACAAACTGACTGCATGGTGCGTGTCGCTAACACTTTTGTGGCCAAACATATTGTCTACTCCCGCCTGACATAATTGGTATTTGCACAACGACAGACAGCACAGACCACCTTGCACCATACTGTACGACCTGGGCTGGAGTTCATGGCAGTCAGATTCACTCCTACGCCACGAAACAGACCCCCTTTAAATTTAAGGGACCCTGTGATCGTGTATGAATGAGACCTGGTGGCTTCTGATTACTCCTGACTAGGCTACACCACAAATCAAGCTCCTTCAGTGTATTTGGTGTTTCGTGGCAATGTTTGAAAGACTCGCTAACCTCTCAAATTCTGATTACATTACGGGGGTCCTTAAAGTAGGTCCATTGAGGTCAACTCTTTCCTACTATAAGTATATTCTTGGATGGATGAGTCAGTAGCCTTGCAGTTCACTCACACATGAGCTTCTCCCCCAAGTCAGCAGTTTAATTAAGGCGAGGAATTATAATTAAGACTCTCTGGCTTTGCTCCTCTTCCCCTCTCAGTAATCCCTTTGCTTGTGTGTTCCTTTATTATACGACAGAATCTGACACCGTGAGTGAGGCTGGAGGTGAGGTGTGAGTTGTCGACAAAGCTTAAACCAACCACCTTCCTCCGCCGGGCATCACTCTCTTTACCTCTCTCCCCCCGTCGTCTATCCCCTCCCTTCCTGTCAGCACTCTCTCCCTCCCTCTAACCCCGTCATCTCTCTCCTTCCTTCCTGTCATCACTCTCTCCCTCGTCCTCTCTGGTCACTCTTTCCTCCCTCCCAATCCTTTTTAATCATCCCTCTCCCTCTCCTCCTTCCTCCATCCCTACCCCACTCCTCAAATATATCTATCTCTTTCTCCTTCCTTCAGTCCCTCCTATATATCCCCTCTCCTTCCCTCCCCTCCCCAATCCCCCCTTTGCCTCCTCCTCGACAAGGGCCCTCAAGTGTTTACTCAACACGACCCGCGAGTTTCCGCCTGACAGCCTCGCCACACCTTGAATGGGACTTGAGGGCGAGGCTTGTGTGGGATCGCTGTGAAAAGATCAGCCGTGTTGACCCGCGGCGCCCACAACCAGAAAGCCTCTTGACAACACCGACACAAAGAAAGCCAGAGTAGCTACGGTCCACACGCACACCGCACGCACTCAGGGATGCACGTCGCTCGTACTTTGGGACGCACATCGCACGCTCTCTATTATAGACGGATATCCCGAGCACATCACACGTCATCATTGCTCGTAGTACACACAATCCACACTCTGTATCTTGACAACTATCTATGGACGTACGTTGTAGAGGTTGGATATTAATTAATGAAGTAATGTGATAAAATGTACAGTAGTACATGGTGAGAGAGGATGTGTTTGAGACAACCCAGAAGAGTTCCTCTTTTTATTCACATTTTCTACTTCCTCCTCCTCCATCTTCAATTCTTGCACCTCCTACAATCCATCCTTCAGTTTTTCGTCCCCTTCCTTCTTATTACCTCTCCTCCTGCTCCTGTTTCCCCTTCACTGCCTCCTCCTCCTCCTCTTCCAGTTCAGCTCAGTTCCCCTTCACAAACCCAATGCGACACCGGCAGGCATTCGTCACGCGACCCGACCCCTCTCATAACATTACAAGTGGGACTCACAAAGTAGCCCTCCATCCTTTCCTTCCTTCCTCACTCACTCTCACTGCAGTGGTGGTGGTGTTGGTGTTGGTGTTGGTGTTGAGATGATGATGATGATGGTGGTGGTGGTGGTGGTGGTGGTGGTGGAGATAGTGGTTTATGGTAATGATGGTGATTTGTGGTAATGATGGTGGTAGTGTTTGTGGTTTGTGGTGGTAATGGTCACTGTGGATGTGGTTTGTTTATTTTCAAAGTTCTTTATACCAGACAGGCAACATGCAGAGCTTTAGACCGTGACTGTACATTAAAAATACTCGTTCATCACGAGCAAAAAACATTTATAACTTCATTTAAACACGTTTATGTGGTTATATCCTTTAGTGTTTCCCAGATCCTGTAGGTACAGCTATGGCTGATAGTGCTGGACCAGGGTCCAAGGAGTGTTGGAGAGCAATTGAACAGAGTTCGAAAAAGTGAGTCTTCTAAACCTCTATCAACGTTGAGAATGGTTTGGAAAATTCACTTGTTCGAACTCTGTTCAGTTGCTCTCCAACACTCCTTGGACCCTGGTCCAGCACTATCAGCCATGGCTGTCCGTACAATAAATAATGACATTCTCTTGCAAAATAAAGTACCATTAAATTAAAAGTTTGTGGCTCTGTGAAAACGGGTAGAATATCTTCTCTTATACCAGGTTCGAATCCCGATGAGATAGGCTAATCCCACAGGCGTGTATTGATGGATTACCTTTACAACAAATCCCGGTCAGTCAGTCAGCCACCACCACGCTGCTGTAGTTAGTGAGTAGCTGACGCAGGAATGCCTTGTTGACAATGAAACGCAAAACACGGGCCACACTCCGACCTTTGCGGCTACCACCAACCGCAAGCATTCACGTGTAATTACCAGCAACTCTGTATAGACTATCCCTGTCTGGGCTACCTGGCCGGGGCTCATGAGGTCTTCTTTCCTTGTATCTCATGCACGGTTCAGGGGGAAAATATAGGATGCAAATTGTTTGTTCTCTTTTGTGCCCTGATCAATTTGTATGTTGACGTGACGTGCAGTAGCATACGGTAACATAATGAAGCCCTAATAATATATGTTTTACTCAGTCTAACCTAACATTGGTGTGTGTGTGTGTGTGTGTGTGTGTGTGTGTGTTACAATCTAATTATGCCATTCCTTCTCTTCCTTCCCTTTCTTTTTTTTTCTCAGTCTATCTATTTTTTTCCTCCTCCTCTCTCTCTCTCTCTCTCTCTCTCTCTCTCTCTCTCTCTCTCTCTCTCTCTCTCTCTCTTCACGTTAGAATTATTACTGCTTTCTTTTTCTCCTTTTCTCCTAGTTCTTGTCTCCCCTTCCACTCTCCCGTGTTCCAAGTCCCTTCAATTTCTACTCTCCCTCCCATTTAATCCGTCCTCTCCCCTCCCCTCCCCGCCCCCATCCTACCCGACAGAGACCCCTAGCCTGCTACTTTTAAATCATATCCCCCCCACCCCCATATCCCCATTCCCCCCCCCCCCTCCTCTTGCTTCTCGTTCACCCACCAACAACTCCCTCTTTTACCACAACTCCTCTACTCCTCCTGCTCTCTCTTTCCCCACCACACCACTCCACCCCTCCTGCTCTCTCTTTCCCCACCACTCCACTCAATCCCTCCCTGCTCTCTCTTTCCCCATCACTCCACTCTACCCCTCCCTGCTCTCTCTTTCCTCACCACTCCACTCAATCCCTCCCTGCTCTCTCTTTCCCCACCACTCCACTCTACCCCTCCCTGCTCTCTCTTCCCCCCACCACACCACCACTCCATCCTTCACCAATACAAAAATAAGCTTCAGAGGATCCGGGCCAGTAGGTAGGTAGGTAGGTACAGGGTGGTGTGAAAGTCTTGTCACCCCCTACCATACACTTGCAATTGGACGAGCCATTTGTAGGGGGTGACAAGACTTTCGGCCCACCCTGTACATCATTTGCATTCTGTTGACGCGAGTGGAGAAGGTCTGCTGCAATTGCGACACATCCTCCACACCATAAACCCGTCCATATAGATCGGAAAAATAAATCCACACACACTCAATCCACAACTTTCCCTGACTCTCTCTCTCCTCTCCTCTCCTCGCCTCTCCTCCAGTCCCATTCCCTCCCTCCCTCCATCACTCTCTCTTCTCTTTTCTCTTCTACCCCCTTCCCTCCATCTCTCTCTCTTCTCTTTTCTCCTTTACCCCCTTCCCTCCCTTGATCTCTCTCTCTCTCTCTCTCTCTCTCTCTCTCTCTCTCTCTCTCTCTCTCTCTCTCTCTCTCTCTCTCTCTCTCTCTCTCTCTCTACACGAATAATGCAGGCGACGGACATAAACTTTTTTCCTGACTGTAGACACATTCTCCACATCACAAACACGTCGATACTTGTAAATATACCCCCTTCTGGACCCCAACCTTAATTCCCACTGTGTCTCCTAACCTCTCCTCCCATTCCTTTCCCCTGTCTCTCCTAACCTCACCTACATTTCCCCCTGTCTCCACTAACCTCTTCTCCCCTATACCCCGTCTCTCCTACCCTTCCTCTGCATGTTTCTCCTAACTTCTCCTCCCCTTCCTTTCCCTAAGTCTCTCCTAACCTCTCCTACCCTCCCCTATCAACACGTAACATGCAGTCAACAAATCTCATCATAATTTTTTTCAGAGCTAAATTGTTGCAGTTGTCTGGTCGTGTGTGTAATATTTGTGGGAGGTGTTTTCGTATTCCTTTCTCACAATAGATTATTTCACGTATGACCAATAATATGTCAATAAGTCATCGCTGCCAAGAGTTACCAGATGCTTCAATTGGTTAACAAGGTGATCCAGTGTTGCCAACTGAACTGAACAACTGAACTGAACTGAACTGTTATGACGGCAAAGGCTGTATCTATCTCTGTTTATAACTATAATAGCAAAGGCTGTATCCATCTCTGTCTGTAACAAAGGCAATGGCTGTGTCCATCTCTGTCTGTAACTATGATGGCAAAGGCTGTATATCTGTCTATTGCTCTGACATCCATTGCAATATATCACCTACTCTGACGTCCACGGCTATCTCTCTATATGTCTATTAGGCTACTCTGACGTCCACTGTTATATATCTCCTGCTCTGTAGTCCAAGGCTGTCTGTCTATCTCTGTCTATTGCTCTGAACGTCCACGGCTATCAGTCTATCTCTATGTCTATTGCTTTGAACGTCCATTGCTATATATCACCTGCTCTGACGTCCAAGGCTATCTCTCTATCTCTGTCTATTGCTCTGACATCCTTTGCTATATATCTCCTGCTCTGACGTCCAAGGCTATTTGTGTAACCTGCCATATAAGACTCTGAGGTCAGGGAGTTCACAACACCAGTATAAGGCAGCCAGGCCAGGCAGGTACCGTATCACGCCATCGCCTTTTCATCCATCCTCAGGCCAGTCTAACTAAGGCTTCCTCCGTCCTCGGTCCTGTTGTTCAGAGTTTTTTTTTTTAGGAGGGGGGGGGGCACACGAATCTGTAGTGTGTATGTCTGGCCCAGAGATCGAGGGAAGGAGGGTCGGACGAAGGACAGAGGACGGATGAAATAGGAGCAGCTTATGTGTGTGTGTGTGTGTGTTAGTCCGTGTAGTATATAAGTTTGTTGTAATGAGGATTACGCCTGGCGGTGACCTCAATACAACGTAAAATCCTTGTCGTAATGAAACAGTGTACCGGTTCCCCCCGCTAAGGAAGCCACACTAACGCTCCTAGTTGCCAATTTAGCAGTTTTTCTTCGTTAGACAGTGTCACCATTTTATGCTTGTCTGGACTTATTGGGAGCAAGTGAAAGTGAATAGTGTTAGTTTTCGTTCATCCAGACTATCACTATAGGTTCTGAAGTGTCACGAAAACTCGCAAGTAATGGTAAAGTTTATCAACAATGAGGGAATAGAATAACCTACACAGGCAACTCCACCCATCCACCCCAGCACCACCTCCGACAAACGACCGCCAGAGCGGCCAGATACTATAACTAACGCCATTAACTTAAAGGGCTTTCATGTGGGCTGCTTCTCTCTCTCTCTCTCTCTCTCTCTCTCTCTCTCTCTCTCTCCTCATACAGACACCACCGGAGAGTAAAGTAGAGTAGGTAAGGTGTGGCAAGGTCTAGCAAGAGTCTAGACTGTCGAATGGTCATGCAGGAATATAAATTATGGTTGGCAGGAAAAGTCACGAGTCCAGGAGTTAAGAACTATAATATTATGCCAGTGAATTACATACTATAGGTGCTTGTAGAATTCCCGAGTTTGGTAGCCTGTGCACAGAATCGATTATAATCTCACTGGAAGCATCAATCAAACAGTAGGCACTTCTCAAATCCAGGAACTAAAGCCGAGTCTCACTAATAATAATAATAATAATAATAATAATAATAATAATAATAAAGTAACCCCTGGTATTTTATGGATATATAATTACTTACATTCACACGAGCTTCACCCAAATTACTACAGATTCAGATAGTCATGATTAGTGATTAAGTTAAGAGTTAGTTTTCCCTCCTGATTTAAGGGGATGTAGTATACTTTTGGTACATTAGAGCGACTTGTTGCCTCCAAAGTAAGCCAGCATATATATATACAGGACCAGATGAACAAAAATCATTAATGGTGTCCCGTTGCATGGAAAAGTTTGGAGGAATCATTTGCACCAGATTTGCCAACACACCATAATAAATAATATATACTGCTCCATTAATTAGGCTAAAGTAGAAAATGACGCCGCGTGAGTAATATTTCGTTACTATGTTTACCTCAAGAGTAATTGGAATATTGTGAGATGAACAGAAGAGGTGAACGAATCTGTGTTTTTTTTGTGTTTTTTTTGGTGACTGAACATTGCAGAACGAATGCCAAGTTAGTTAAGATATTACTATTACGGTACTACTACTAATAATTTACCTCCGCTAAATAGATAACAAGAGAAGTATAATAATAATAATAATAATAATAATAATAATAATAATGATAAGAAGCAGAAGATAATAATAATAATAATAATAATAATAATAATAATAATAAGAAGAAGAAGAAGAAGAAGAAGCAGATGATAATAATAATAAATTAAAAATAATAATAATGATGATAAGAAGAAGCAGAAGATAATGATAATAATAATAATAATATTGATAAGAAAAGGCAGAAGATAATAATAATAATAATAATTAAAAAAAAAAGCATCATGTCGCACGCAGCCATTAAAAGAACAGAACCCGTACATAGGTTGGGTGTGTGAGGTGAGGCAGCCCGGCGTTCCAGTGTTGCTATCAGGTTTCAGGGAGAGAGAGCACCGTCCCAAGGCAAGGCTCGTAAAGTGACGGAGAGAGACGGTAACGCGAATGGGGGGAGGGGGGCATTGTGTTGGGGGAGAGGGGGGCATCGTGTCGCCTGAAGGGGTAGGGATGGGGGGCATCGTGTCGCCTGAGGGGGTAGGGAGGGGGCATCGTGTCGCCTGGAGGTGGGAGGGAGGGGGGCATCGTATCGCCTGAGGGGGTAGGAAGGGGGGCATCGTGTGGCCTGAGGGGGAGGGAAGGGGGGCATCGTGTCGCCTGAGGGGGTAGGGAGGGGGCATCGTGTCGCCTGAGGGGGGGGGGGGAAGAGGGGCATCGTGTGGCCTGACGGGGTAGGGAGGGGGGGGGCATCGTGTCGTCTGAGGGGGTATGGAGGGGGGCATCGTGTCGCCTGAGGGGGTAGGGAGGGGGGGGGCATCGTGTGGCCTGAGACCCCGGCCGCCTGAATAATTTATCGTAATAACCTAATTAAAACAGTTTATTTCCGCTCCATCGACTGCAACCACAGACTGACGGGGCTTTTTGTTGTTGTAGTTGTTGTTTTACTTTCTTTTACATTTATTGGTCCTCGCTTTATTTTTTCCATTCGTTTTGGTGTTCAGTTTGTTTTTCTAACTGGCCATATTTTGTTACTTCACATTTTTTTTCTCACTTTTCAGCCCTCCTTACTTTCTCCCATTTCTCTCCTTTTCATAATTTCTGTTCTTTCTCGAGATTTCAGCCTTCCTCTATCTCTTGCTCCTATCCTTCATTCTCTCCTTCCTTTTATGACCATTCCTTACCCTCAGAGGCCTATATATATATGCTACTACTACTATTATCATTCCTGTCCAACTCGCTAATGCAACAGTGCATGAACCAACCAGTACTCTTCGCCTTTCATATTGTATATAGATAAACAGCTATTCAACTCTGGAATACACTCCCGTCAACCTTCTTTCCTCCTACAACGACTTAATTAAGAGGGAAGTACAGTATTGGTAAATTTGGAGCAACTGATTCATCCAAATTTATCCAAGCAACAGCATGCAGCCCCCCACTATTATTTTTGTTCACCTGCCTGGTTCTGTTTCCTGGCATACATACATACATTGGAGGAATCAAGGTGCTCTAATGTACCAAAAGTATATACCATCTAATCCCATTAATTAATATTCCTTCAAACTCCATGTGTGTGTGTGTGTGTGTGTGTGTGTGTGTGTGTACGAAACTGGACATAATTTTGGATCTCCTCTTTCACTCTTTTTGATTTTACGAAGGATAGTAATACTTGTCTCCTTTAGTCCTATCCTTTCTCAACATAGAAGAAAAAAAAATTAGAAAATAATCCTCTCTCTCTACCTCCTCCTGTTTCTACTCTCCCTTTCCTTCCTCTTACTCCTCTCCCTTTCCTCTTACTCATAATTTATCTTGTCTTTCCTCCTCCTCCTCCTCCCCCACCACCCTGCCCTTCTCTCTTGTCACGCACGCATCGTCGACTCACTCTCACTCTCTCTCTCAAATTTTCTCCGCATGCAGAAATTTCACACGCACTCCTTTAATTCCATCGTTTTGGTTTCTTTTATATTTCTTATGATTTATATATTTTTTATATTTCTTTTATATTTTTTTAAGCCACATTTGGAATAATCTTGCTAACTTATTTTTCGCTTTATTTACGTTTAATATTTTGGCTGAATTTGTTGTCGGCTACTGTTTTTATTTTCTTAGTTATTGTATATACTTAAATTAATTACTACATGCATTAGTCAATTTCTTTTATCAATATCAGTGGACCAGTATCGTTAATATACGTATAACGAGACATCATTTGTTTTTGAGGGTAAATTGGTGGGCGTCTGATTCCTCCACACTGTGCCACGAAACAGATCCCTCATTAAAGTAAACATTAAGGTCATCTGTTTCCTAGCATAGTGTGTAGGAATCACAGACTTTCCAATTCACCAACAAGAGAATCTCCCCTTAATTAAAGAAGACTTAGTAATAGTAATAAGGATGTTGATGACTCCAGAGTAACTTTATCCTCTTGATGTGATAATTACCAAGTGAAGTAATCAAAATATTCCAACTCATCATATTTATATCACAAACTGTATTTATTTATGCGGCATTAATCAGAGAGGTTACTGACTACATCATAATGAGGAGTTTCCCTGTATCATCTCAGACCGAGTGAAAATGTGTTGGTCTTCACTATCATCTTGTTCACTACGACGTCGCTCGGTCACCAATACTAATTTTGTAACTTGCTTGGTAACGTTGTATAATGCTAATAAATAAACGAATATTAATACAGTGTGTGTGTGTGTGTGTGTGTGTGTGTGTGTGTGTGTGTGAAATAAACAAACATTAATACAGTGTGTGTGTGTGTGTGTGTGTGTGTGTGTGTGTGTGTGTGTGTGTGTGTGTGTGTGTGTGTGTGTGTGTTGTTGTTGTCCATGAAATAAACGAATATTAATACAGTGTGTGTGTGTTGTCTATGAAATTCATAAGTATAATAATATAATATATCTCTTCTGTACCATGTAGATTACTAATTAGATACGTACATGCATCTAAAATATTGCTCATAACCTTCATGCCTTCTACGTAAACCAGATGCATATCGGGACACGCACTCAAGGGGAAATGAAAAGTACAACACCTTGACGCTAGTTTTGTTTTCCTCGCAACTCCATGATCGATTCTACTTGACAGATTACTACACCCAAACATAGCCTAGTCCTATAGAATACTTTTGAGGTCAAGTTCCATGGTCGATTCTACTTGACAGATTTACTACACTCAAACATAGCCTAGACCAATAGAATGATTTTGAGGTCAAGTTTAGCCTTTCTCTGAGGAAGGGGTCAAGTGAGTGTTGTAGGAAGGGGACAGGAGACACAAGAAAAGGAAATGGTGATGGTAGAGAGAAGGGGAAGAGAGAGGACCAAGTATGTCTCGTAGGGAAGGGGAGGGAGACAGAAGAATGGGAGGGGAATTGAGCAGGAGATAGAAGATGGGGAGGGGAAGGGGCGGAAGACAGAAGAAGGGGCGGGAGACAGAAAAAGAAGGGATGGGGAGGGGCGGGCGAGACAGAAGTAAGAGAAGGATGGAAGGGGAATAGACGGAAGAAAGAAGATGAGGATCGGAGACAGAAGTTGAGGAAGGGGAGGGGAAGAGACGGAAGAAAGAAGAAGGGAAAGGAAGGAAGGAAGGGGGACGGGAGAAAGAAGTTGGGGAAGAGGAGGGGAAGAGACGGGAGAAAGAAGAAGTGGAAGGAAGGAAGGAAAGGAGTGGGAGACAGAAGAAGGGGAGAGGGGAGGGGGCAAGAAGAAGTGGAAGGAAGGAAGGAAGGGGGACGGGAGACAGAAGTAGGGGAAGAGACGGGAGAAAGAAGAAGTGGAAGGAAGGAAGGAAGGAAAGGAGTGGGAGACAGAAGAAGGGGAGAGGGGAGGGGGCCAAGTGAGTCTCGTGCGCTGGGGTCGTTGCGTCGTGCACTAAATGCTGGGTAAGATATACGAGCATACTAATGTCAGGATATATGGCCTCCCCGTGGTTTTCTCGTTCTCAGCAGCGCCGGGAGGACATAGACCCATCGTAAAAAAAGAAAAAAAAAGAAAGAAAGAAGAATTAAGGGCATCACCTCACAGACCTTTTCCTCTACATATCTTGTGGTGGTCAGACTAAAGTGTCATCGATCTAAAGCAACTCTTACATGATTTCAGTATCACACGAGTATAGGCGATAGATTTTCCTTCGTCTTGTGGTCAGAGTGAAGGGTTATCGGTCTAAAGCTAGAAGAAGGGGAGGGGAAAAGGCGGGAGAAAGAAGAAGGGGAAGGAAGGAAGGAAGTGGACGGGAGAACATATTTAAATTCCTTCGTCCTCAGGTCAGATTAAAATGTCATCCCGGTATCACACGAGCACGTTATTCCTCCTCCGTCCCATGATTTTTATCTTGCATAGGGCCCAGTAAGCTACAAGGGAAAGCAGTAACATATCATTAGCCAACCGCAGTGACGTAAATTGCAGTATATTACTCTTGCTCGCTCTTCTGGTCATAATATTGTTATTATTACTATTGCTACTGTTATTGGTGTTATTATTATTACCACGGTATAATAATAATAATAATAATAATATTCTATTATTATGATCATTATTATTATTTTATTACTACTACTTTTATTATTTTTATTATTATTATTATTATTATTATTATTATTATTATTATTATTACAATTCCTGACGTATTATATTCTCGTGGCCCCATAATCCCTCAACATATTACGTCAAGAATAAGTCCAACTCACTAAGTTGAAGAAACAAACCCCTGATTTCGTAAGTTTGTTTAAGAAAAATTGCAAGAAAGAGAAATGAAATAGCAAAAATACGAATATGATTAGTTTGTGTGTGTGTGTGTTTGTGAAAGTTTAGTTTGTTTGTGTGTGTGTGTGTGTGTTTGTGAATGATTAGTTTGTGTGTGTGTGTGTGTGATTAGTTTGTGTGTTTGTGTGTGTGTGTGTACATAAGGTTTCTAGTAGGTGAAAATAGCATGCAGTATGTATTGATTTAGCGTGAAAAGGAACAAACACGCAAGAGGAACGAATGGAAAGAAGACTGATCACAAGAGCATTATTCATGGGCTAGCGTAGCGTAGCCTAGCCTAGCCTTGGGTACGGAGGAATGTCGATGTTTCTCTGTGAATACGACTGATAGTAGGTGGCAAATTGTATCATTATCACACCAGCACATGAGTTCAGGGACACATCAAGTCAGAAAGGTAACACATAAAGTAACAGAACAGGTCAGTAACACCCCAACATATGACGTCACACAAGTCAGTACCGTACAGTATCACACAGTAACACAACAAGCCAGTAACACACAAACATATGAGGTCACACAAGTCAGTACAGTAACACAAGGTCAGTAACACACCAGCACGTGAGGTCATAAACACATGAGGTCAGTGGCTCATATAGGGTTTTACACATGAGGAAATTGATACACATTGGCTACTACAAAAGGAAATTAACACGCCAGCCTAGAAATGTTCACACACACACACACACACACACACACAGGTATATACAACCCACCTACTGTACAGAACACACACACACACACCGGTATATACATTTCACATATATACTGTACAGGGGACACACACACACACACACACACACACACACACACACACACACACACACACACACACACACACACACACACACACTCACTCACTGGTATATACAACCCACCTACTGTACAGAACACACACACACACACACACCGGTATATACACACACACACACCGGTATATATACACACACACACATACGGGTAAAGTTCTGATGTTCAAGCGAAATATAATGGTGTTGGTAGCTAACTCAAAATTACTCTACTTCGTGGAACACTTGACTGTATTCGCTCGAGCATGTGTGTGTGTGTGTGTGTGTGTGTGTGTGTGTGTGTGTGTGTGAGATTACGTATAGGATAAGTGAGTGGGTACATATTTTTATTCTTATCTTATTGCAATAAATTTGTATGTATGTACAGTAATGTCATGCTAGTGTGTACAGTTGTGTGTGTGTGTGTGTGTGTAGATTATCACTATGATTGTGTGCTTCTATGAGTATTTTCAGGAACACTATGTAATTCAAATTGCATTTGTACATAGGTGACTGACTAGTACCGTAGCCTATAATGGACTATGTGGCACTGTTCGGTATAATATTCATTTTCATTTATCTCACTACATGTCTGCGTGTTCCAGTACTGATGTGAGTGTTGATAGAATTGCGACAGGTTGTGTGCATAATATTTAGTTTGGGTTTACATCAGAGATAGCTTCTATGTTTATGAATATTTTTGTTAATATTTATGCTGCAATGCTTACTGATGGGGTGAGGTGGGAGTGGGGGTTAGGCTAGTCACGGGGAACGCCAGGGCCATCAAACAAGTATGTGGAGAGAAATAGCAAAAAGCAGGATACGAGTCAGGGTCAGGCAGGGACAAAAGGAGGAGGGGGAGGAGGGGGAGGAGCAGGATGAGGAAGTAGGAGGAAGGAGGGGAAGAAGAGGAGGATGGAATGAGGTGCAGAAAAGGAGGAGGAGGAAGGAAAAGATGAGGAGGAGGAAGGAAAAGATGAGGAGGAAGGAAAAGATGAGGAGGTAGGGTCGAGGAAGTAGGAGGAAGGAGGGGAAGAAGAGGAAGGTAGGAATGAGGTGCAGAAAAGGAGGAGGAGGAAGGAAAAGATGAGGAGGAGTAGGAGGAGGAGGTAGTAGGGTCGACATAGCCTTAATTAGGGTGGAAGTGTAGTGTTGGTAAATCTGCAGCAAGCGATTCCTCCAAACTATTCCAAGCAACAGAACACCATTATTTTTGTTCATTTGGTTCCGTTTCCTGGCATACTTTGGAGGAATCATGGCACTCCAATGTAACAAAAGTGAATTACCCCCTTAACTATGGACATTGGTGTGTGGGTGGAGGGTATGGGAGGCTGTGAGGGTCAGGACACAGACATCCCTCCCTCCCCACAATAACCTTTCTCTTCATAGCGATTAATAAACATTGGTGGGACCAGCAGGAAGCCCGTAAACCCCTCCAGCACTAACTTCACTAATGGACTCGTAAAAGAGAAGCGCCCCCACGAGGAAATAAACCACGGCAGGCTGTACAGTCACCGATTAATTATAATAACATTGATTTGTATCACTGTTTAGTTATAATGCCAAGAACAGAGTAAAGTTGATGATGTTGTACAGGAGACAGTCATATTCGTGGCTTGACTTGTATGGATATAGGCATATGTATGTATGTATGTATGTATGTTCGTGGCTTGAATATGTACCGGTAGGTAATTATGTATAGTACAATGCAAAAGGATGAATAGGCCTACTTCCGGATGTTAGTTGTTACTTTGGACTCGGCTATTCTCCAATACTATATCATCCGAAATATGAACACAATAATGTAAACTATATAAAACAAATTCTTGGTGGTTTAACGATATAAATATTACTCATTAAATGACTGATGCTACCGGTACCATAGGAAATCACAAATATCTTGCCTAATGAATAATTGTTCAGTGGCTGAAAATGGGATTGTCTGTGTGTTCATGTTTTACTCTAACGAAAGACAGCTGCTTTTTCTTATATGTTATTAATACACAACTGAACACAAAATATTTTACTTATATTTAGTTAGAATGTGAACAATACTGAGGAGCTTTAAGGGGATAATACAAATTTTATACATTAGAATGCCTCGATTCCTACAAAATACACCAGAAAACAGGACCAGATGAACAAAAATAATGATGGACTGTTGCTTGGCATAGTTTGGAGGAATAAGTTTACTCCAGATTGACCAACACACACTATACAGTCCCATTAAAATAACAGAAATCTAAGTAATATTATTTCCTTTATAGACTTCTACCTAAAGGAGTATAGGCTATGTAGATCGTGATGGATTTAAGGACCCCTGTGATGTAGTCATAAAATCGGAGGTAAATAAGTCCTTCAAATTCTGCCACGAAACTACTCTAGTTGGGTTAGGCTATATAGAAAAGAAATATAAAATAACACGCCGCCAAAATCATAAACAAACACAGTCTTCACCATCAGTATCCTACCAAGAGTTAGATTAGGAAATGACGAGGAAGTGAGTAGTGATTGCTACGGCACCAAAAATAAACAAACACAAATACAAACAACAAATAAATATATAATGTATCCTAATTTAATTTTATTTGTATTTGTGTGAAGCTAAAGGGAAAGTTTATACGCAGTTGGGAGTTATCTTAGACTTATTATTAATTTTATGTTTTGGTGAGGATTTTTATAGTAATTTTCGTATAATGTTATACAGGAAATGTTAAGGGGGTAATACGCTTTTGGTACATACATTAGAGCGCCTTAATTAATTCCTTCATCTGGTCCTGTATCCTGGCATATATTAATCTTGAGGTCGTGGAGGATCAAGAAGCGCAAATGTACCAAAGTGTATCATCATCTAAGAAAGATGAAATTTTGGTATGGGTGAAGTAGAAGGGTTAATATTATCTACAAGCTATGCAACAAAATAGATCCCCTAGTTGTCGTATACGGAGGAACTAATCTGTTTTTTTTTTTTTTTTTTTTTCTGGCAAAGTTTGGAACAAGTAATATACCCCTGCATTGACCAATAATATGGTACGGTACAGTGTTTCAGTTCCGTATAAACTGTAATCACAAGGAGTTGGGTTCGATCGTCTCACAATATAATTGGGGATCGCTCAAGTATTTGTATCTGGACTAACAAGCCTGATAGTGATGGGTGTAACTCTAAAGTTCTCGTATAATATTTTGGAAAAATCTAAAATACTTTCGTCTTTGCAGTCCAGGTTGTAGAGTAGGAATTTATTACTGTTTAGAGAAGTTGAATTTGGTATCGTATTCCAAGTTTGACAGGAAGAGTCAGCAGAATTGATAAATTTATTTTGAACTGCACTTTTAGTGATAAGTCCTGTCGTCTTCCAACTTCGTGTTAATATATCCGTTGCTAATGAGAAATATGTAACTGAAAAGCTAAATAAACGAGACTCCAAAACCTAAAGTATGTTCTTCAACTCATCGTCACTATTATAATCACAGGAAAGAATTCTATCCACCAACTTTTTTCCGTGTGTGGCTGTCTCTCTGTAGGCTATTCTGTGTGGTCGTTTGTACGAGTAGGATATGTACAGTCGTGGTCAATAATAATCATACACATTGGTATCTCAAACAATTTAGTCTAATGTTTTCACGTTCCCATATAGGCCTAAAGTTATTGTTTTAAGTAAAGCGTAGCTGCTTGTAGTAAAGTAAAAGATGGTACTTTTCCCTATTTATTGGAAAGTTTATCATCTAAGGAACAGAGGGAAGCTGTCAAACTCTTACCGGAGTTACCCCTATATGAATGATTATTATTGACCACGACTGTATGTAAGCGGCAGTATAGGTTAGGTTATGCAGGCTCGATAATATCTCTTGCGAAAAGTGAAGTCAGGAGGCACTCACGCGTCAGCAGAATATGTTCGATTTCCAGCTCTGTTATTTAGGTTTGAGCTACAGCCTTCACCACATTCTTGACCGCAACTTCTCTTCCCCTTCGTTCTCCTTCTCCCCATCCTCCTCTTCCTCGTTCTTCCCCTCCTCTTCCTCCACCTCAGCCTTTTTCTCGCTTTCCCCTTCCTTCTCCTTCTTCTCCCCTTTCTTCTCAGTCTTCTCGCCTTCCCCTTCCTCCTTCTTCCCTTCTCCTCCTCTTCCCTGAGCCACAACACTTCCCGGTGGGAGGTAAAGTATGGATGCGATGTTTCACCGAGTATTTGACCCTTTGACTGCATTCAACTGGCTGGCGGGGCCCAGGTGTGTGTGTGTGTGTGTGTGTGTGTGTGTGTGTGTGTGTGTTCCGCTGACTCTTATAACAAACAACTCGTGTTTACTTCGATTTATGTGCCAGTGAGTCGGCAGTACATCACCAGCGATCAGGAGGATGTTGGTTATTGTAGTTCTTACGTTGGTTATTGCAGTTCTTATAGGTGGTGTGATGGCTGTGCGAAGACGGGCCAACCACACACTGTGAACGAGAAACCAACCTGCAACACTCATCATCGCTGCCGAGTTTGATTAATGGCGGTATGACAAATCAGGAGAGAGAGAGAGAGAGAGAGAGAGAGAGACTTGTTATTCTGCTTGTGATCGGGGGAAGACTTGAGCTATAGTGGAAGCAGCGAGAACTTGATTAATGGCCACGTGGTGTAGGAACCGAGTCAAGTGAGAGAGGGATGATATTCTCTCTCTCTCTGGTTTCCTGTATTGTTTTGCTGTTTCCTGTTGAGTGTGGTGGTATCTTAGTATAGTAAGATACAAACCCACGTGAAAGAACACCTTGCCCGTCACGCACCACTTTATATACCGTATATTATCTCTCTCTCTCTCTCTCTCTCTCTCTCTTCATTAAGGCAATACTCCCATCCCCCTCACACACCTCAACATCACTGCCACAATCCTCAATCCTGGTCCATATATCACGTCACTGGAACATGCTCTTCAATCTTGTGTGTGTTTGTATAATATTTATATACCTTGTTTCCTACGTAGATCACAAAGTCGCTCACGAGTAGCCTAACGAAAGGACGGGGAATGCAGAGACAAAGGTGCACTCACTCACTACCGGAGCTAAAGAATGTCCGATGTTATAATTTACCTACTCCATCTGAGGTAAACTAAGATAATTATGACTCTGTACCTGCGTTCATATCTCTGACATCTTTTGTGTTTTTAGATATTCAATATTGATATTCGTGTAAAGTTTTAGATAGCCTACCACCATACATTGTTTTAGAGCAGTGTTTGTAATAATTTTTGTGAGAGGTTGCCAATACCGTATTATTATAATTTGCCTTACAGCATATCAAAACAATCATACTCGTATATATAACTGTATTCCTTTATAGTCTCTCTGGTTTGTCTTTGATTATGGCCTGGTCTCTCCTTAAGGGGGTAATTTACTTTATTTACAATGGAGCGCCTTGATTCCTCCAAAGAATGCCAAGAAACAGGACCAGATGAACAAACAAACATAATGGTGTTCTGTTGCTTGGAATAGTTTGGAGGAATCAGTTGCTTCAGATTTACCAACACTGTACACACCTCCCCCTTAAAATAATAGACAACACAGTGCAGCTACCGGTATTATGAATGGTGTTGTCTGTAGCCTAGCGTCATCTTGTGTTGTCACCTCCCACTCGGCCCCACTGACTGACCACAAACAAACCACATTCCCCTAACAAAAAATTGAAAACCCGATAATTCACCACCGCAATTTTACCAGACTGAAATGCATAAGAAGCGCCAATTCCCAGCAAACCACATTTTGGCTATACCTGACGTATTTAAATACTATATTTTACAACTTGTATATTCTTCACAACCGGAGCCGCCACGAGTGCCCACAAATATAAAGAAAAAATAAAATACACACACAAAAACAAACTAGAAAAATCCTTACGCTTGCTGACATTACTGTTTGAACACGACGCTTTCTGAACACTAAGGATTTTTATAAAGGGCATCATAGTGTTTATCAAGTGTAAAGTGGAGATCACGTCCTTCATGAGGGCCAAAGTATTTTCCCAATGTAGAAATGGTGTCGGTGGTGGAATTCCATTATTATGTGAAGGAAGGCCTGGATCAAAGAGAGTTGGCAATGCTTTGGTGTTGACGTAAATACATGATTGGTTTTTCAATTACAGTCAGTCACCCAGCTGCTCATGGCTCGCAAATGTCTGGTGCGCACGTGGCCTACACAACTTGAATTCAGTATAGGCCTACTGCAGGCATGAGAGAACGTGATTGAATATTCAATGTATAGTTTGTTTGCTTCCAGTACATAATAATATACCCTCATTACGGTACGTCTCGTAATTTTTCACAGGGATTCGCATAATATCCAATCTTTTTCATGCGATTGTGATGGTATTGTAAGAAATTAAAAATAATCCGGTGGCTGTGAGGTGATAGGGGGTGAGTTGGGGAGATGTTTTAAGGGGATATAATTATAGTACAATGTTGTTGGTGGTATAGCCTATCTGGAGCAATTGATTCCTCCAAAATATTCCATTATATTTATTCATTTGTTCTGTGTCCTGACAAACTTGGCGAAATCAAGGCACTCCAGTGTACCAAAAGTATACTGTACCGCCTTAATATTATATGATATAATGTTTTAACGAGGCTGTGTAGGCTATGCGCGAGTTCGACGACAACCCGATGTCCGACAAGGGGAGTAGTCCGAGGCCTACTGTTATCGGTCAGTGCTTGAAAATATTCACATGTCTGTTCGGTGGAAAGGATTCCAGAGTTGAAAATATATATCTACATCCTATTTAATGGAGGTTGAAAATAATCCTGTGTTTGTAAAGTGAAGATGCGAGAGTGTGAAGATAAACCAGTGTTTGTAAGGTGGTGAAAATGCGGGAACCTTAAAATTATATCGTGGTGAGGATGCTAGAGTGAAAATAATCCAGTGTTTGTGAGGTGGTGAGTATGCTAGAGTGTAAAGATAATCCAGTGTTTGTAAGGTGCTGGTGAAGATGCTGGAACCTTAAAATAATATCGTGGTGAGAATGCTAGAGTGTGAAGATAATCCAGTGTTTGTAAGGTGGTGGAGATGCGAGAGTGTAAAGATAATCCAATGTTTGTGAGGTGGTGGAGATGCGAGAGTGTAAAGATAATCCAATGTTTGTGAGGTGGTGAGTGTTGTGGAGAGCAGCAGCAGCAGCAGCAACAACAGTAGTAGGCTAGTGATGATGAGGGTGGTGGCCGTGACTGCCCACACCGTAACTAGACATTAGCATCAAAACATAGTATCGACAATCACGCCAAGGTTCCTTCCTCCTCACACGGGGTGGCGTGTACATAGATAGATAGATAAGCTGTCCGTCCAAACCCAATACATACCCGAACCCGACCGACATGAATGAATAATAATACAGATGAATAAATAATAATACAGATGATAAATTATAAAAAACAAAAACAAAGAGAAAATCCTTATAATCCCAATAAGGATCCGAACTTGACCGACATGAATGAATAATAAGAATACAGATGAATAAATAATAATACAGATGATATAAAAAACAAAAACAAAGAGAAAATCCTTATAATCCCAATAAGAATCCGAACTTGACCGACATGAATGAATAATAAGAATACAAATGAATAAATAAGAATACCGATATAAAAATAAACAGAAAATCTTAATAATCCCAATAAGGACCCGAACCTGACCGACATGAATGAATAATAATAACACAGAAGATTGTATAAGAATACAGATGAATTAAGTAAACAGTAAATCCTTCTTGTGGAGGTTGGTTATACATGGTTAGGCTTGGACCGACATGATAATATGAACAATTAAGAAGAAAACAAATTAATGAAAAAAAAAAAAAAAAAAATCCTTATATATATAATCCCAACAGGAAATTCATATATATATATATATATATATATATATATATATATATATATATATATATATATATATATATATATATATATATATATAATCCCAACAACG
This sequence comes from Petrolisthes cinctipes, assembly GCA_033782935.1. Lineage (NCBI taxonomy): Eukaryota > Metazoa > Arthropoda > Malacostraca > Decapoda > Porcellanidae > Petrolisthes > Petrolisthes cinctipes. The sequence goes on along the minus strand of JAWQEG010004827.1, from coordinate 28,423 downwards.
AGCCGAACGTACGAATAATAATAAGTACAGATGAATTAAATACAGCGATATGAATAAATAATAAAAATAAATTTAAAATGTACAGAAAAAAAAAAGGATGAACATGAAATACTTCTTTCTCGTAGTTAGTGTTAGGCTAAGTGTTCAAAATAAAGGCTCCCGAGTTGACCTGAATGACGCGAAAATATACCGTTGTTAAGAATATCAATTTAAAACTCATACTTCACAAAACAAGACCTTCTTCTTTTCTTTTGGCGTTGCATAGTTAAGACGTCTAATAATTAAACTAAGGAACCAAATATGACCCCTGAATAAAAAAAAGCAATTGAACATCATACATTCCCCCCCCTTAAAAAAAAAAAAAAATATATATATATATATATAGCCTATATATATATATATTTATGGAAAACCCTTAGAATTCTGATTACTGACGAAACGAGTAATTCACAATACATAAAACAAAATTAAATATTCTCTGGGCGTGAAAAAGTTACTAAGGCTGGTTGGTGTACAGGCAGACAGACAACTTTGGGGTGCAAACTAAATTGTGAGAGAGAGAGAGAGAGAGAGAGAGAGAGAGAGAGAGAGAGAGAGAGAGAGAGAACCACTAGACGATAATAACACGTAATAACAGAATTACTTCCATATCATCAAGTTTAAATTAAAAAAAAATATATATATATATATATATGACATAGTAGCCTATAGCCTATAGGATCTTAATGCCACTATCACGATGCATTGGATTGATAAATTATATGAAGTGTTATGATAGAGGTCCTTGCTCCCTCGCTGGCTGTCGGAAGTTTGAGTACCTAGTAGGCTATGTATGTGGTCGAGTGAGTGTGTGTGAATGTGTTTTCTCGGTTAAGCCTATATCTGCCGCTGAAACTAAACACTAGAATAAATACTGATCTTGGTTAGTAAGTCATTTGAAAATTATAAGTCGAACGGCTAGCGACAATCATATACCGTAGTTAATAAATATATTGAACATTGAATATATATCGAATGTTGCATGAATTATTTATGGTATGTGTATCAAAGGACACACACACACGGAAAGTTGTACCAGATCACGTTAGGGATTTTTGGCGACTTTTACCGGAGCTCCGTTCTCGACACACGAACCGTCGATCACTTGCGGGAGGAACACCTGGCTAATAACGCACGACATCACTCCTCCAGCCAGCCAGCAAGTCAGCCAGGCAAGGAAGGGAAAAGAAGGGAAGTAAGGATGAATGTCCGACACGTAAAGCACCAAAACCAGGGATAAAAAGAATTCTTTGTGCATTACTTAGACTACATCACCAGGGAATCGGAAACCTCGTGTATTGCTCAGGGTATACATGTAACTATGTATCCAGCGGGAAATAATATCAGTGTATATTATTATGTAGGTGTGTTGCTTAGACTGTTATACCGGTAAATTGTCTATATTCTCGGCAGCCAGTTGGGATAATAGTCTATAGAGATTAGGTTTTATGGCATTGCTGACACTTGTGGATATATATGAAAACAATATTCGGCGGTGATAAAACTGTGCAGTATCATATATTGAACTGAAGTATATTGAACTGAAGTATATTAAACTGAAGTAATTTATTACCAGGTAACGTTGATAACGCCTGGTGATTATTCGCTGTAACATACATTGGCGTTTGGAGTTTGAAATAGACATCGTTTGGATCAGTCTGGATAACCTGATAGAACACCAAGTCGCAGAAAGTACAGGTAACACTCGTAGCTAATTTCTTGACTTGCGGACAAAAATATCATGAAAAACTATTCATCACCGTCCATGTCTGAGAACTTTGTTATAGTTTGCACCAGGTACAGAATCCGGATCAGCATCAGAGTTGGAGTTTATGTATGAATGTATGAATTTCTTTCACAGTGTGTTTGATATTTATGTGTTTATTTATTGCCTTGACTGGGGACATAAGTATGCTGGAGTTATAATCTATTCAAATGGTAATGTTTCTAGATAAAATATGTATTTTGATACGACTGATTTTCGTATGCTGGCATATACAAGATTTATGTTCCTCGCTCTGGATTATCCGTGCAGAATATTACTGGGATATGATAGAAATTTAATATACACGCATAATAACCGTCCGTATTTTGCAACATATTTCGTAGCGTTATCTTACTGTGAATGACAAGTACAATAACCCCACAGAAGCCATCGTTGGATAATCGTCTAGGCCTAACTAACCCATCACCTCTTGTATGCGGCTCTTACTAAGCACCATTTAATCTTCCCCGCTTTACAGTTTTACATACCAAACAAATAACTTTGGGACACGGGGTGGTATAATGCCATTGACTAATTAGAAGCTACTATCATTCCTCTAAACAAAAATGTGTTAACGGTACAACTATACTTTGATACCGTATGTATGTATATAGTGTTTATCTGTTTTTGAAAGATGTGGCCATTAATTCACCGACATCTAACGTAAGTCATTTTAGGAAAGATTCTCTTGTTGGTAAATTGGAAGGCTACTGAATCCTCCAAACTCTACCATGGAACAGATGACCGTAATATAACTAATAGAGGATCGGGTTCGCTGGAGGAATCACAGACCTTCCAATTCACCAACAAAAGAATCTCCCCTTTAACCAGTGTCAACAAACCCATATAGCTACGACAGCGTAAAATATATAATCTTGGATATTATTAGACTAACTACAGATGATTTGATAAACCACTGGGAAATTTTAACTCCAATAATTAACTGAGCCATAGATAACATTCTCGACTGGACACCAGAACATTTAATTAATGGAATCATTGGCTTTGGGTGACTGGGAGGGCACTTGATTCCTCCAAACTAGGCCAGGAAAAAACAAAACAAAACAAAACACTTCAGTAGGCTATATAAATAAGGGATTCGTTTTCTTGCGTTGTACCGAGGCTCCGTAGACTTCAATTGGTACACTAGAATTACAACGACCCCCTCAGGAAAAAATAGAGTAAACTGAGTCATAATTGTGTGAAGTCGCGAGAGAAAAGGATAATTTAGCCGACTTAACTGAAGGTAATGAGGATCAGCAGCAGTACACACACACACAGAGAGCGTCGTTCGTGCACCGCGTAGGCTGACTGACGCGTAATGGTCCACAATTTTCCGTGTGTCCAGCTTCACTATGCTTAACACAGGTAAACGTTCGGTCCTGTATCTATTTCCCCTTCTTCGGGTTACATGCACGCTGATATTTGTACTCAAGATGGGCGCCAGATCTCTCCTCGTATTCTACAAGTCATATATATATATATATATATATATATATATATATATATATATATATATATATATATATATAATTGTTGGAAATTGCTGTGGACTATATGCGGTGATACTCTAATAAATTATACACAACTCAGTAATGTCAAATGTAAGAAAATTTTACAGGCGCGATGAAGTTATAGTCATGAGTATTAATTTAATTCCTTTCCATAACTAAGGCATAATATTATAAACTGCCTGATTTATATGAATTTAACTCCTGGGTATTTAATTTTTACTTAAAAAGCCAAATGTATTAAGTTTTTTGTTTTCCCTTAGAATTGACACAATTTGTAATGCTACGAGTCAATTATTGAAAGGCTCAGGGAAGAGAAATGTAAAGATCGTAATAGTAGCCTTCACAATAGGGTATATAAATATGTGAGTTTAACTGACGGGTGGGAATCTGAAGGAACATTATTACCTGCACCGCACCCGTTGTTTCTGTGGAGCCTAAAGTATGCATTGGTTTCGTCTGGTGAGTCTTACTTTATCAAGGTGAAGATGGGGTTTCCAGTAGTTGAGCATAATTCTGGGCTTTATCTCTGCTACACCTGGCCGCATCCTGAGCAAGCAACAGCGGAGGCGGTGGCGGCGGCGGTGATGATGTTGTGCCGAGGTGAATGTGGCCAGGTGGTCGGTCTATCTATTCTATTCTCTACCGCCCGTTGCACCGACCAGAGGCCCCTACCTATACCTACGACTTGTACTTTGATGTTCTAAATTCGTCTCCAGGAAATTGGTGAAAACATCTTGTATATTCGATATCGGTTTGTTAGTAGCTGTGGTTCCGGTTCCATTGCGATTCGTTGTAGGTATGTAGGCTATGTAATGGTCGGACAGAATGAACACTTGTATTTCACTGTACATTTCCTTTATATAGCTCATACAAGAGACTGAGCATTATTCACTCCTAAAAGTCTAGTAGCCTACTCGACCAGCGAATATCATAGGTTCCCGTAAAGAAAACAAATCTTGTAAAATACCTGGTAGGGAACAAAATTTAAAAATGTGTTTTAAGGAACAGTATGTGTAGCCTATACAGATTAAATCGCTATGGACTTTGAAAATATACCGTATCTCCATGGAGAATGAGAAGATAACGTTCAATAAATAACTCTTACTTTTCCCGTAGATTAACAATGTCAATGACTGCGTTGCAAAGAATTCACTAGACTGATCATCAAGGCAGAGAATAAATAGTATGAGTAAGCTATAGAGAACCTGTGCACCCACAAGTATATCGGCTAGCCACTACGGTAATAATAAAGTTATGTGCTCTTCTATCTTACATACGAGGTTGACTTGTATACGGCGTTAAAAATGACTCTCATATTATATTTAGGCTAAGGATACTTGTACTTGTCTATGATTGTCAGTGTCATGTTCTGTGACTAAATTGTGGCTAACTCCAAATTATGATATAGCGTTGATAATCACTAAAGCTTTATAACAACATATATTGGCAATTCATTCAGCAGTGTCACATCAAGTAAATGTCTGCATGTGATGATCATCTCTTGCCGAATTCATGTAATTAACTGAGGAGAAACCAGCCACTATAAGGGTTATGTCGTACGGTATGCTTCCAATAGTTTCATCACGGGTAAAGTATGTACAGTACCGGTAGTATTGAAGTAAAGTTGGTGGGATTATTTTCATGAGCGAGAGGAATTATTATACATATTTTTTAACCAAGTGATAATAAAAATATAGGTCGTGTTATAATGTTGTTTTCCGAAGTAATGTTAACTACATTAGATAATCATAATATTAATAAAACATATGGCCTATATGTGATTTCCATGCGAATTGTTTGAAAATTGTTTCCATGTAAAATTATTGTTTGCTAAATTGTTACCAGTCTTTGTACAATGTATGACATCTAATTGTAGCGAGGTATACCAGAGTGTCATCAGGCCTTTTCAAACGTCCTTGGAACGTAGCCGAGAAAACTGCTTGTCTCACGTCGCGGCTAGCCTAATGTTCCATTGTATGTTTCAGGGTTAAACGATTCTGTAAGTCTGTCATTATTACTCGGATTACTTCTCGTCAGATTTGACACTCGTCAGGCGAGAACAGTCACACATATAATTTCCTTTTTATATTATCTCATGCTTATTTTCGATCTTGAATTTGTCAATGAAATATTTCCTCAAGACCAATTATATTTTTCAAAAAATTAAAAATAATAAATTGGAAAATTGTATTACTGTTTAGGATTGGTTGCAGGTATTAATACTCTTATAGCTATACTCTTATAGGAGATTCATGTGATTAAAAATTATGCAGTAACAAAATAATATCATTTGTACGACTCCCCAAGAAAACCTTGGATGAAAAGAATACGTCATGAAATTTTCCCATGATTTAACTATTATAATTTTCCCGCAACAATACTAGTCTGCTTGAACATGTTTATTCAGTCAGAGTTTGCACCACACAGATAAAATTTTCTCCTTTCCGTAAGCATTAGAAAATATAGTGTCATGGGCAGAAAAAGAAATCCCAGCATTAGTAATGCACCTGAAGCAAGGTCACCCACATCACAGATAATACGAAACACATTCAAAGTAAAAGCATAGATATGTTGGTAACGTGACCAAAATTTCAGAGGACGAGTAGCGAGGAACCTACCAGGGACTTGCGGTCCATCTTGGGCCGGACGAGGCACAAAACAAGTGTCTGGAGTGTACAATTGTCCCTCAGGGAGCGGCCGTCACACAAATTATGTCAGGGTTGGTATTCCTCCTTTATAACCAACACACATCTGAACACACCTTGACCAAAGGCAGACTTCAGAATCACCACGATATTTTGCACTATCACACAGCGCCACGTTGTTCACTGCACTAAAAACACAATCATCCTTCAAGTATTCTCCTAATTTGGCATAAAATTACCAATAAATTTCCGTATGTGAAAAGCCAAACTTAAATCAAAATGTTGCAAGGCACTGTCTAAGTGTTGAAAAAGAAGTTAAGACTGAGTAGTGGTGCAGCTAGGAGCCAACACAGGGTCACCGTCTGTTGGCGCAGGCCCGGCACCCCGCTAGCCAGACCCTCATCACCACCACTACCGCGCCAGCGATCACCACCACAAGGCGACTGTGACACTGAGGAGGGCCACTGCCGCTACCGCCGCCAGGACTTGCAGCCTGCACACGCAACAACTGCTCCCCACCATCCTGACGCGTCGCTGCCACCCTCGCAGCCCAGCTAGCCCGCCGCCGGCAACGTGTTCAGTACACCGCTGCCGACACTACGCGCGGCACTCTACAGTACTAACAATGACGCCCGTGATGGGCAGGTGGTTAGTGCCTGAGTCTCAGCTGGTACGTCAAGGGGTGTACTCGACTCACTGTCTTAATGCAACTAGTATTGTCACTGTGATGGACCTGCTGCCAACCAAACACCTCGTACACTTGCCCAGCCGCCGCTAGACTAAGCCTCGACCCTCACCGCCGATATGATATCCCCACCGTAACTATAATTGCAATCTGGGAGCCAAGGTAGTAATTTGGGCGGCAGCAAGTTCTCCGCTTGTGGTGGCTGGTGAGGGGGTAACCCGCGGCAATGTTGCTGTGGGTCCCGGCACGCCAGGAATCACAGGACTGGACCAGAGGGCCCGGGTGCGCACTCACCCGTGGACAGGGCACACTACAAAACACCTACACTCTTATACTTACAAGGCCTCCTTTCTCCGTCGCGTAAATGTCCGTCCGATTGGAAATATTTAGATCGGTGAGCATCATTGATGCAGGATGGTCAAGCAAATCACCAATCGCAAGATTAGGTCACAAGGGGTCACACTATGACTGGAGAGGTCACTCTAATGATAGTCCACTGCGCCGTGATTACAGTGGTTACAGGTCTGATTACCAGGTAGACCAAACAATCACCATACTTAGGGCCAAACAACTGCCTCACGACAGACCAAGTACTCAACTTACACTGATCTCGTACAAGTTATCACTCAGCAGCTGAGCGGGTTGATGGGGCGGGGCGTGTGGCGTTAAGCTCCGCCCCGGTGCGCGGTATTCCTCGCTAGTCGGGGGTTCAGGGTGGCAGGTGCCAATCGTGGCAGCCGAGGAGTTCCGAGTGACGGCTGCGCCGCCCCTTGAATCACCGGCCCCGCCCACCACGCCCACCCAGCCAAACCACTGCCATCTACCGGACACCTCGTACACTGCGCTTCTTTACAACTGCAGAAATGCCTGGACCGCGGTTTGGACGTGAAAATAAGGGGTTAGCTTGCTTCTATGACGGCAGTACGTATTAAATAATGGTAGTCACTTGTTGGATCCGTCCACCAGTCTTTCATTATGCATATTTGAACAAGCACTTGGGATGACTAACACCACAACAGGGCGTTAATTGCTGATACCAACACATGGGGGATGACGGAGGCCCTGTAGGAAGGTGCCGCCCTTCAGTACCAAGCCAATTTGAGTTAAGTGAAACCTAACATCATGGCGACGCCTCCTGTAGAGGCACCCGTCGCTTGAAGTTTGCTGCCTGTTTGTTGTGCTGTAAATAGCAGCTCTCCAGGCGGCCAGCAAGGGAGGGAGGGAGGGCGGCGGCTGCGGTTCATGAGGCCACAAGTGGTAAAGATCCATCGCGTATCTATGTCTCTCTTCATGCTGGCCACTTTTCATTCATGACGGCTCGTTCACACGCCTATCATCGCTCCTTCAGCAGAAAGAATCGACCAGATGTGGTGACCGAGAGGCATATATCTTGGCGAGGCACGTGATGGAGAATCATGCAACGGATGACCTCTGTTCAGGGAAGATTGTAATTCTAACTATAAACCTAAGGAGCAAAACCAGTTCCTCATCCGTATACGAGACCCGCAGTGCGCTTAGGACATACAAAGATGATTTAAGGAGGTAATATATTGCTTGCAAATATGTGGCTTCCGATTCCTCCAAACGCGCTATACAGAACGGACCAACTGTTCTGTAGCAGCGTTTCTTGGTAGAGTTTGGAGGATTGTATAGTCTCCAAATTTACCAATAAGATACAACTCCACTCACCACCCCTCAGTGAACAACATCCGGGGAAGAAGAAGAGGGAGGGAGAGACAGAAGGAATGAAGGGAAAGAAGAGGGAGGGAGATAGTGGGGTAGTGAAGGGGAAGAAGAGGAAGGGAGAGAGTGGAAGTGAAGGGGAAGAGGAGGGAGAGAGAGTGAAAGTGAATTAGGGAATAAGAGGAAGGGAGAGAGAGGGGTAGTGAAGGGGAAGAAGAGAGAAAGTGGGAGTGAAGGGAAAGAAGAGGAAGGGAGAGTGAAGGGGAAGAAGAGGAAGGGACAGAGGGGGAGTGAATGGGAAGGAGAGGAAGGGGAAGTGAAGGGGAAGAAGAGGAAGGGAGAGAGAGTGAAGGTGAATTGGAAGAAGAGGAAGGGAGAGTGAGTGAGAGTGAAGGGGAAGACACTCCTGATTTATGGTCTCCAGTCAGTCCTCTCCTCCAGCCTCAGTTCCTCCTTGTGGTTCAGATGTTGGAGATCCTACTTGGGTATCTACCGAGGACCTGACTGGCTGGTAGATTGACTGACTGACTAATTAATTGACTGGCTGAGTGACTGAGTGGTTGGTAGACTGACTAACTACTTGACTGGCTGAGTGACTGAGTGACTGACTGGTTGGTAGACCGACTTGATAGACTGACTGACTGACTAACTAACTGACTGGCTGAGTGACTATAACTGACTGACTGATTGACTGACGGCCTGGTAGACTGATTAATGACTGACTGACTGACTGAATAGCTGTCTGACACTTGTAATACTGTAATAATTGTAAAAACAGTCGCTGCCTTGTATAATTAGATATATATAATATTATATAGGCTACACCGACCTATAGTAGTTATCATCACAGAACCCTATATGCATGTAACCCGTCAAACCATATATTTATAATTTAATTTCCACTGCACTTGTCGTTTCCTTCCACCTTGTCCCACTTCCTTCACATCTTCCTTTTATTTCACGCCACTTCGCATCATCCCTTCACGTCTTCATCTCACTCCATGCACTTCACTTCATCACTTCACCTCTAGCTCTCTCATCACGTATTCCCCTCACTTCACCTCCCTTTCATCACTTAGTCCCCTCACTTCACTTTACATCATCATTATCATCGCATCGCTCTCCCTTGCATCACGTCTTCTTCCCCTCACTTTACTTTGTCTTAAATCCCTCATATCTTATCATCACGTCTACCCCTCATCTCAACTCGCCCCCACATCCAGTACCTATATGTCACTCGACCTCATACACTTAAAATCCCACTTCCCTACACACCACCTAATGTCCCACTTTTTTATATTTTTTTATTATTATTATTATTATTATTATTATTTTTTTTTTTTTTTTTTTTTTTTCAAGAGAGGGTCGACCCCCTTAACTTTACCGTCATCTCACCTCGCATGGATTAAACGATGGACCAACAGTTATCATTATCAATACACACTGATGGTTTGTGTTTTTTATCTTCAGGACCCTGTGATCGTGTATGAAAATTGGAGACTTCTGATTCCTTCTGACCATGCCACGAAACAACCTTCTTCCCTATAGGTGGTATTTCGTGGCAATATTTGAAGGACTCAATTTTGTCTCCAATTTTCTGACAACAACACAGGGTCCCTTAAATGGACTCGATAACGTCTATACGAAGTCGTTCCCCACACAGGAAACACAGGAACTAAACGACTGCAGTGGACGGGAGTTTCTGTAACACCGATGCCTGAATGTGTTGAGGGGTTGATTCATGTGATTATCCTGTAGTCAAGTGTTGCAGTGCCGGTACATATTATTATCATGAAGCAAAAATATAAATCAATGCTCGTCTAGAAATGGGGAATATACCAAAGTTGCAAATATTTTCGACTTATCACTCGGTTGCAGCTTTCCCTTGGTGCATTATACACAAATTCTTCAATATATATAATAGAAAATACGAGATTTTATATGACTTGATTTAAACTATATAACTTTTGTAACCTCAGTAATATGCTTGCGTCCAGTAATACATATTGAATGTGATCTTTGCACCAATATATCCTGCAGAAATATATGAGGTTATTAATAGCATCTTGCACACTACGCCTCCTAGCATAATGAGGTAGGTTGTGTGTGTGTGTGTGTGTGTGTGTGTGTGTGTGTGTGTGTGTGTGTGTTAAATTTTTTTGCACAAGTTTTGAGATATCAGAAGCCAGTAATACGAAGGTATATAATTATGATTCTCCTAAGAATATAAGTATAGTTGAAGTGTTTTGTATTGTCATCCTTTTCTTCCTCATCGTCACTGCAATGGTCCCAACTTTAAAGGTGTAAAGTTATAACAACACACACACACACACACACACACACACACACACACACACACTAGAATGAGTAGACAGACAGACAGACAGCTAACTATGGTCGACACACACACACACACACATACACACACACGAGAATGAGTTGGTAGACAGACAGATAGCTAACCATGGTCAACAAACACACACACACACACACACACACACACACACACACACACACAGGGTCCTCTATTATTGCACATGGAGGAACTTTGTCACACAGACGGAGCAGCGCACTTCACTCTAGATAGCTTTTTGCGCAACCCGACCGACCGACCGACAAACCCACCGACCGACCGACCGACAGACCTTCTCCTGATCCATCCTCGTCACCTGTGAGCACTCAATATAATATAATGGCCGGAGTGACTGACGGCTTTATTTATCCAATGCCACCTTTTAGCAGTGCATGGGACCCCAATCACAGTTGCACACCTCGCCTCACCGTGCACACGACGCGTTGCAGCTCCACTCCATTTATCAATCCCAGTGCAATATTTAGCTCGGCCAAACATATACATCACTTCCATGCTCCACGCCCCTCTCTCTCTCTCTCCCTCACTCTCTCTCTCTCTCTCTCTCTCTCTCTCTCTCTCTCTGCAACTCCTACCTTCCTCTCCTTCCTCCTTACCCTCCCAACACCATCGATATAATATTATACTCCATCCTGCCATATACAATAATTCTTAACAGCTTCCGCCTCTTATATATGTATCTCTTTTTTTTTTATATATCATCGTTACTTTTGTTGTGGACGGGATAATTGCCAGCCCCGTCAGAATCAGTTAGTGTGGTCCTCAGGTTGGCAGAGTGACCCGTAATTATTGTGAAAACTTTGCAACAAACATGCACCACGATAAGAATTGGTTGGTTGGTTGGTTAGTATACATGTATGTTGTAGGAACTATAACTCACTCTCTGATTGTTATATATACTGTTATTATTATTAATTTTTGGTGTTCTGATTTTTTATTATTTTCTGTTGCTGTATATATTCTGTTTATTGATTTTATCTCTACTTTCTCCTGCTTTTATCACGACCCCTTACTTTATGTAATATTACGACCTCCTGCTTCTTCCTGCTGCTTTAAATCACGACCTTCTGCTTTTATCACTGCCTTCTACTTTTATCACGACCCCCTACTGCTTTAAATCACGACCTCCTGATTTATCACGACCTCCTGCTTATCACGACCTTCTCCTGCTTTTATCACTTCTTCCTACTGCTTAAATCACGACCTCCTACTTATATCACGACTCCCTACTACGGTACTTATAATGTCACGACGACCTCCTGCATTTATGACCACCTCCTACTGCTTATATCACGACCTCCTGCTTATATAACTATACTTGCTACTGCTTATTTACCTGCTGTTTTACGTCACAACCTCCTGCCTTTATTCCAGAGAGAGAGAGAGAGAGAGAGAGAGAGAGAGAGAGAGAGAGAGAGAGAGAGAGAGAGAGAGAGAGAGAGAGAATATAATTATGAAGTACAGATGGGTGAGGGCGATATTTAACATACAACAATAGAAATCATAGAACCTAAACAATGAAAAACACAGAAATAAATGTAAAGAATATAGAGAAACACAAAACCTTCATCATCAAATTATACTCCCATATATACAACACGATCTTTTCATATACCTTCATCACATCATTACCCTTCACCCACTGCCAATACTGTATATATTAATTTTTCCATCGTCCAGCATTATATATAGATTTTGATGCCTTGTGGGAAGTGACGAATTTTCCATAGAGTCCCTTCCTTTATAATGATGTTCCCAGTAACTTGTGTTTATATAAGTATTATGTCCCATACGTTTTCAGTTAACTTGTCTTCTACATGCAGGTAATGACTTATTGTCCACCCAACTCTCAAGCAACGTAGAGTATGCTTTAAATTATTAATAGGTAGTAAAATTGATAAATATTTCACGTTCTCAGTTCACTTGCGTTCTATGGGGATTGATTAATTGATAATAGGCGGCGCAACATAGAGGTCATATAGCGCCAGAAAAAGATAATAGAGAGGAGAGACAGCAAGCAGGAAGGAAATAGAAGGAAAAGAGGGACAGTTGAAAAACTGAGGAAGTAGCTGGGGCAGAAGGGGCGCCCAAACCCTTAAAGTATTACCCACATTATTACAGGCAGTACCCCCTCTCTACGGGCGTTCTGTGGGGAAGTGAAATATTTTCCATCCCCTCCCCCCCCCAAAAAAAAAAAAAAAATAATAATAATAATAATAATATCATCACGTTCTCAGTGTCTTGGACGGGGCCCCCCTCAGGTGTGTGTGTGTGTGTGTGTGTGTGTGTGTGTGTGTGTGTGTGTGTGTGTAGCTTCTTCCCTGGATCACGGCGCCGTCATCACTCCTTCACAAGAGCGTCATCCCTCACCTGTGCTCGACCCGGAGATAATGTTGCGCCAAAATGATTACGGCACAATTTATGACATCCGCCTCCAGAGTTGTTGGGGTATACCATGAGTGGGTCTTTGAGGGGAGGGAGGGAGGGAGGAAAGAGAAGGGGGGCTTAGCTATTGATTTATGGCACATACGTATCCGGCAGACAACATTACAGTATATATATAGAGTAAAGTATATGTTGTATGGTCCTTGTATGTATAATATGATAATTCTCCTCTTGCTTCCCCTATTCCTATATATACACTCTCATCATCACTCATTCACTCACTCAGTCCCTTCACATTATATAGAGTACAGTATATGTGTATGGTCCTTGTATATA
>JAWQEG010004827.1:0-12500 GCA_033782935.1 Petrolisthes cinctipes | reverse complement strand
GTTGTTGTTGAAGTTCCGGTAACAGCAAGGACAGGTTTGTTTACTTGATTCTGTAGTAAAAACTTATACATTTGACTTGGAAAACCTATAGTGTTGTGGACGTTGCCAATAAATAATGTAATGCAACGAATAAAACAAAACTATAATAATTAGTAATACAGTTTGTGAAATCTATAAAAGGGTATTAAAACTAAAAATCTTGCTTATGTACCAGGTCATATTGATACAGTTTGTAAAATCTATAAAAGGGCATTATAAAAATCTTGCTTATGTACCAGGTCATCCCTTGTCACTCCACCAGGCAACACGATACCTGCATGCAGACGTCACAAACTAAACCACAACATTCTCATTCACTGGGCTATACTCACCTCACTTGTCAATGCAGCTACACCACACTTGTCATCCCTGTTTTAATGGGAGGGTACAATTTTGGCATTTTGGGAGATAATGATTCCTCTAAACTATTCCCAGCAACTGACCACCATTATTTTTGTTAATTTTGTCCTGTTTCCTGGCATACTTTGGAGGAATCAAGGCGCTCCAATGTACCACAAGTATACTCTCCCCTTAGTTAATACAACCACATCGTTCACACAGAGGGCTGTATGCAAGAACAGTCATTGGTGGTGTTGACGATGAAATGGGACCGGTATTAAGTGGCTCTGTAGTAATATGTGTGTGTGTCTGTGTGAGTCATCGTACCAGTACTACACCATCATCAACACCACCGATATTCTTGCATACTGTTATGGTGGTAGTGATGGCGATAGTGTTGGTGATGTTGGTGGTGGTAGTAGTGATGGTGGTAATATTGGTGATGGTGGTAGTAGTGATGGTAGTAATGGTGGTATTGATGGTGATAATAGTGGTAATAGTGGTGATAGTGATGGTAGTAATGGTGGTGGTTGTGGTGATAGTAGTGGTAATAGTGGTGATAGTGATGGTAGTAAGTAGTGCTGGTAATGGTAATAGTGGTGGTAGTGATGGTAGTAAGTAGTGTTGGTAATGGTTGTGAGGCCTGGTAGTGAGTGAGTGAGTGACGAGTCATTGGTTGGTACTGAAGGAAGGAAGGAAGGAAGGAAGGAAGGAACTCTTACTGTAGTCATCTCCCAGGGCCCATCTGGAGGCTGCGGGGTCACGTGACACACACGAGCCACACGTCATCGATCACGTCATCAATCACGTGACCTCCCGCCACCCACGTGCTGTGAAATTGGGCCTGGGTTGGGGAGGAAGAAAGAAGTCAGCACTTGGGGGAGTGGGTTGGCTTGAGAAGGGGAGGGAAAGGGAGAGGAGGGTGAAAGACGTCAGTGTGTTCTTGGGGGAGTGGGTTGGGAAGGGAGGGGAGAGAAGGGGAAGGAAAGGGAGAGAAAGGGGAAAGACCTCAGTGTGTTCTTGGGGGAGTGGGTTGGGTGGGGAGGGGAGGGGAGGGGAGAAAGTAAGACGTCAGCATTTATGGGGAATGGATTGGGAAGGATGGGGATGGGAAAAAGTGTCGGGCTGTTGGGATTGAGAGATGGAAAAGGTAGGGTAGGATAGGGATGGGGATGAAAGGTAGGGTAGGATAGGGATGGGGATGAAAGGTAAGGTAGGATAGGGATGGGGATGAAAGGTAGGGTAGGATAGGGATGGGGATGAAAGGTAGGATAGGATAGGGATGGGGATGAAAGGTAGGGTAGGATAGGGATGGGGAAGGAAGGTAGGGTAGGATAGGGATGGGGATAAAAGGTAGGGTAGGATAGGGATGGGGATGAAAGGTAGGGTAGGATAGGGATGGGGATGAAAGGTAGGGTAGGATAGGGATGGGGATGAAAGGTAGGGTAGGATAGGGATAGGGATGAAAGGTAGGGTAGGATAGGGATAGGGATGAAAGGTAGGGTAGGATAGGGATGAAAGGTAGGGTAGGATAGGGATGGGGATGAAAGGTAGGGTAGGATAGGGATGGGGATGAAAGGTAGGGTAGGATAGGGATGGGGATGAAAGGTAGGGTAGGATAGGGATGGGGATGAAAGGTAGGGTAGGATAGGGATGGGGATGAAAGGTAGGGTAGGATAGGGATGGGGATGAAAGGTAGGGTAGGATAGGGATGGGGATGAAAGGTAGGGTAGGATAGGGATGGGGATGAAAGGTAGGGTAGGATAGGGATGGGGATGAAAGGTAGGGTAGGATAGGGATGGGGATGAAAGGTAGGGTAGGATAGGGATGGGGATGAAAGGTAGGGTAGGATAGGGATGGGGATGAAAGGTAGGGTAGGATAGGGATGGGGAAGGAAGAAGGAAGAAGTCGCCGCTGCTGGAGGTTAAGGGGGTAATTCGCTTTTGTTATATTGGAGCTCCTCGATTCCTCCAAAGTATGCCAGGAAACAGGACTATAGAAGAGCAAAAATAATGATATTCTGTTGCTTGGAATAGTTTGGAGGATTCAGTTGCCCCAGAATTACCAACACAAAACTTCCCCCTTAAATGTGGAATGGGGGAAGGTGAAGGTTTGAGAGGAATTAGACAGAGAGAATATAATATAATGGAGACGGAAACCGGATAGAAGAGATGAAGATTGGAGATTGTAAAGGGAGATGAAGAGGCAGATAGAATTTCTCTGATCATCTGCTTTAGACAGTCTACTTAAGGGACCCTGTAACGTTTAGTCTGAAAAATTGGACGTATATGAGTCCTTCAAATATTGCCACGAAACACCACCTATATGGAAGGGGCTTGTTTCGTGGTATAGTCAGAAGGAATCAAAAGTCTCCAATTTCCAAACACGATCACAGTGTGCTTAATGTTATTCTTACCAGGCTTTGTGATGTTTGTGGGAAAGAGAAGTGTTGTTGGAGACTTGGCATTATTCTGATAATTGATATAATTTCTATGCATTATTCTGGATAGATTGATTGATACACCGATAAATACATGTATAAATTTGGTTAATATAAATCTGATATTATATAATATCAAAGCATTGTACTCATTGGCAGCGGGTTTTTTCCTCAGTATTCTATAAATAATAATAATTTCTGACAGTGAGTGGCGGACGACTGATCAACAATTATACTGGATATATTATATAGTTTATCTGACAGCATTCTGTTTGTGGGAAGTAATCCGCTTTGTACAAATTTGGACCAAATTAGCTGTCCAAACTCTTTCCATAACATTTCCCAAGTTCTCGTTGGGAGGGATTCTATTTCCTGGTATGAGTTTGGGGAATCAGTAGCTGTCCAGATTCCCACACCAGATTACACTCTACTGTATAATCTTTGTAAATGATACTTGATGAAAATGTACAGTAGACATGAATGTATCCCACGTATCATATTATGCAGAATTCAGAGTTACTTCGACGTCCATTAATACTACTGTTAAATTATCACTCCTTCGTGAGTCTCAGGAAGGCAATATCTGTTAAGAAGAATTAATGGTCGAGGAGCAGGATGTGGTGGAGGCTGGGGTGATTTTGGTCCGACTTGGAGTGGTGAAGGGAAGACTGTGGTAAGAACTGGAGTGATGTGAGGCTGGCTGGCAGTGGTAAGGGATATGTTGTGTGTTGCTGACTAAGAGAGATAAAGGAAGGGGTTGTGTCTGGGACTGAGGTAATATGGGACTGGCCAAGAGAGGTAAAGGAAGGGGCTGTGTCTGGGGCTGAGGTAATATGGGACTGGCCAAGAGAGATAAAGGAAGGGGTTGTGTCTGGGGCTGAGGTAATATGGGACTGGCCAAGAGAGGTAAAGGAAGGGGCTGTGTCGGGGACTGAGGTGGTGTGGGACTGGCTGAAATAGGTAAAGTAAGGGGCTGTGTCTGGGACTGATGTGGTGTGGGACTTGCTGGCTCCTTGGTTGGCTGGCAGACAGACGTGTGGCACCCTGGCGAGCAGAGGGCCTCATAATGAGATGCGCGTGGCAGTCAGTACCCATCCCTGGTGCCACTGGTGCCCAGCTCACCTTACCTAATGAGCCTCACCCTCACCATCACTCTCCGGTGTCACGCTGCCCTAATGACTTCACCTCAAACCCACACACACATATCTTCATTAACTTTCCTCCTTCATATATATATATATATATATATATATATATATATATATATATATATATATATATATATATATATATATATATATATATATATATATATATATATATATATATATAAGAGGAAGGGATTGAAGGACAGGAAAGACGGAAATGATTAGGTTAGTTGACCGTTTCGATATTAGTGATGGTTTTATGGAGATAAAAGAAGGAATGAGGGTGTAAGTGGACAGTGGTGGTGGTTGTGGTGATGGTGGTGGTGTGGAGTAAGGAAGGGGTAAGTCAGGGGGTGATGGTGGAATGTAGAGGAGTTGCCTTGGGTGCCAACATGGGGTCTGGCACTGACAGGAGAGAGGGATGACCTCACTCACGGAGGTCATCAGAGGTCAGGGTTGTTTTCTCACCCCTACCGACCCTCCGTAATGAGGAATATTTGCCTCGACACCATGACAAACACCCTCACTCCTCACTCTCATCTCACCGTCCATACTCTATCAACTTGAATATAAAATAAAAGTGTTACTATGGTGTTGATATTTTTGTTTGGATTCGTGACAGATTTGTGTAGAATGGTGATGGCTTCCATACACAGTTGTCTGTTAATGTTTTGATGCACAATAATGTAACTTAGAGAAACACGTGACATTCACTCTTTTGTAGTGAGTGAGCTGGATTATATTCCTTTGATTAAATTTATCGGCAGTTTTTAATTGGTTGTAGACAGAATCTCATTTATCATTGCAGAGATATCGTAATAATAGGCTACATTTGTTTTAGTCACCCATATATGTGGATAGAAACTTATTCTGGAAACTGTACATCACGCACTCAAATACAGTCAGAGAATATTCACACTCTGCTTGTGGCACAGCATTACTTATAATCAGCTGGTCATCACTCATTCATACTGTAGAATTATAGTCTTTCTTCTAATGTTGTCTTAGTGATGATGTAAACAAAAGCATCGTACGTCGTAAACAGTCCCCCTCCCCCTTCAGCTCGTCCACCCCCCTCCCCAACACCACCCCTTCAGTTCGTCCACCCCACCCCCCTCACATCACCCCAGCCTAGCCAAACCCACCCACCCCCTTCCCTGTATGTGTGTGTGTATGGATATGTATCATGGCTCACATTTCACTCTAGCTTTTCTCTTGATTCCCCCTTTGCCTCGCCCCCTTTCATGAGTCAGCGCCCCTTACACCATCTCTCATAATACCTCAACCCTACCTTGCCTCCTCATAATACCTCACCCCTTCCTTGCCTCCTCATAATACCTCAACCCTTCCTTGCCTCATAATACCTCACCCCTTCCTTGCCTCCTCATAATACCTCACCCCTTCCTTGCCTCCTTATAATACCTCAACCCTTCCTTGCCCATACATTATATCTGTTTATATCTCACTTGTCCTTACCTCTTTACCTTATACCAGCCCCTGACACCATCCCTCCTCCTAATATCTCACCCCACCTTACCCAAACTCACTTGTATACATCTTCTCACGCTACCTTTTCTTACTTCACTTTTTCTTACTCAACTTTTTCTCAAACAGGTCAGTACACCCAAGCAGAGAAAGGGACATTCGTTTGTAGTTGATGAAATTAATTGAAAATGTCGATGGGGCAAACGAATGAAATGAGGTGAGGGGAAGTGAGAGGTTGTAAGGGGAGGGGAGGGGAGGGGTTGTGAGAGCAGGTGAGGCGAGGGGAGGGAAGGGAAGGGGTTGTGAGAGCAGGTGAGGGGAGGGGAGGGGAGGTGAGGTGATGGGAGGTGAAGTGAGAGGAGGTGAGGGGAAGTGAAGTGAGAGGAGGTGAGGGGAGGAGAGGGGAGGGGAAGTGAAGTGAGAGGAGGTGAGGTGAGGGGAGGGGAGGTGAGAGGTGGTGAGGGGAGGGGTTGTGAGATCAGGTGAGGGGAGGGCTATGAACGAGGGGTTGCGTGAGTTGGGTGTGGAACAGGTATAGGTAAGCCATGTAGGGTGAGTAAAATGAAGAAGAATGGAAAAGTCGAGTGAGGAATGGGTGTGGCAGGTAGGTAAGTAGGTAGGTAGGTAGATAGGAAGGTAGAGTGAGTATGGGTAGACAGGCAGGCAGGCAGTTAGGCAGGTAAATTGGTAGTAAGATATAGAGGAAATAGGTGCAGAATGGCAAGTAGGTAGGTAGGTAAATGGGTAGGTAGGTAGGTAGATAGATAGATAGGCAGATATATATAGTTTGATAGATAGTTAGATAGGTAGATAGTTAGGTAAGTAGATATATAGATAGATAGGCAGATATATAGTTTGATAGATAGGTAGATAGTTAGATAGGTAGATAGATAGATAGATGAATGAAGGGTGAGTATGGGTTGGCAGTGAGATATATAAGGGAGGGTGAATGGGGTTGAGGAGTGAAAGTAAAGAAGGCAAGGGAGTGAGTGAGTGAGTGAGTGTATGGTGGCAACATTCCTGGTGTGGTTTGGGTGGAGAGAGGGGGACGGGGTCGTATGGAGGATCACTTGGTTGTAACATTATCCACGAAACGGGCACCCGACCCCTACCGCTGTGCCTCTGAAACACCGCCACCACCACCACCGACCCTTCCTCCCTCCCTCCCTCCCTCCCACATGATCACAGGCACTCCCGAGAGCCTTGTTGACACTCACTGATGTAGTAAGGAACGTCACTCAGTCACTATACTGTAGGGGAGGAAGATATGACAATGGAATACACAGATGTGGTTTCTTATAAGTAGAGTTGCTGGAACCATCACTGTGGAGGAATGATTGCTCTTTTTGGGGAAGGTTATATGAAAACTCTTGCTGTTAGTAAAGAGGGAATTTTAACAGTGGAGAACAAACAAATTCTGTAAATAGTATTGCAGTTGGAGGTGCAAGAACCATCACTGTGGGTGGGAGGAAATTGTTACATGCAGTGGAAATTATATATGAAATACTTACTCGGGTTAGAAGGAAAAAATTAATACAGTGAAACTATATTGATGACTATACCTAATAAGATAAACTTTTGCAGAATCGGTATATACAGTCTAGTCTAATATTATGCTGGTGATCATTCAGGCTTAAGCAATAATATTAAAGATTGGAATGTTGCTTGCTGTATAAACAAACAAACAAAAAGATCTGCAGGTGTGTACACTCGCAATCCAAAATTTGTATCCAGGTCTTGTTGAAGTTTAGAATCATTTGACATACTAGTGAATCAATGACAAGCTTATACTCCTTTTTCATATTTGCCTGAGCTTAATTCTCGATGAGGCTATTCGAAGCAAGCCTGGATACATATTTTGGATTACGGGTGTACAGTGCAGGGTGAGGGAGTCAGGTGCAGTATTGGGTGGACAGGTGATCAGGTGAGAACAGGTGTAGAAATGAACCGACGCAAGTGTTCATTTGAAATGTATACCACACACACACACACACACACACACACACACACACACACACACACACACACACACACACACACACACACACACACACACACATACGTTCACAAATGGAGAGAAAAAAAAAAACACACACACACACACACTTTAACCCTCGACTACACATGTGTGTGTGTGTGTGTGTGTGTGTGTGTGTGTGTGTGTGTGTGTGTGTGTGTGTGTGTATGTGTACCATGGACGATACGATAGTTAAAATATGACTCCAAGAAGATGATGAAGGTGAACAGAAAGGGAGTGAAAAAAAAAGAGTTAAGAATCAGGAAGGAAGTGCCAGTATATGGTATGCAAGTCGTTCATGAGTGTTTGTGTGTGCAAGCGTGTGTACTGTATGTAATTATGTGTGTGTGTATACATATGTGTGTGTATTTGTGTAAGTATGTATGTGTGTGTGTATGTGTAAATTTTTTGTACATAATTATATATATATGTGTGTGTATGTGTATATTTGTGTACATAGGTGTGTGTGTATGTGTATATTTGTGTACATAGGTGTATGTGTGTACGTGTATGTGTGTATATGTGTGTGTGTATGTGTATGTATGTGTATGTGTATGTGTATGTGTGTATATGTGTGTGTGTGTGTGCGTGTGTTGCGACGTGTCTGGCTGGGTCAGGTGTATAGCCTTCAGCGTCCATGCCACAACTGCCGAGGAGTTACCTACACGAATAATTATAACTTTACGAGCCAAGTTTTATAGCGAATATGGCGTCCACCTGCCAATTTACAGATGGCAGATAAGAAATGGTGCAGCTTACACTTAGAGAGGTCGGGCTCCACCACCGCCATAACCATAACATTATATGCTAATGAGGAGGAACACTGGGCTTTAAGGGGGTAATATCTGGTGGGTAACTCGGAGGCCACTGATTCCTCCACTCAGTGCCACAAAACACATCAACTACTATAACTCAAAGTGGTGTAGACTGTTTCTTGGCCTGGTTTGGAGGAATCCTTTTATATCATCCGGTTCGCTGACATATTATATATACTCTTTAGCCTGACACACACCTACAATAATTCCACTAAAGCAGATATTTAACTAAATGGGAGTTCCATGTTCGTCGTATATCATCCTGAAGCATTTTGACGATTTTCTAGTATAAATCACGCGAGATAAATGAGACGGTGGGGATGGGGCGACACAAGGAACTACATGGGAAAGTGGGAGAGGTAAGGATGTGGGCAACAACAACACGAGGGACGAGGGAAGAAGGGAGGGGGGGGAATAGGGATGGGAGGGGGACAGCAACAACACGAGGGACGGGGGAAGAAGGGACAGGGGGGGGAATAGGGATGGGAGGGCAGCAGCAACACGAGGGATGAGGGAAGAAGGGACAGGGGGAATAGGGATCGGAGGGCAGCAGCAACACGAGGGACGAGGGAAGAAGGGACAGGGGGAATAGGGATGGGAGGGGGGCAGCAGCAACACGAGGGACGAGGGAAGAAGGGAGAGGGGTAGCAACACGAGGGGGTACTAAGGGATGGGGGTAACAACACAAAGGGAGATGGGGGGAGTTATAGAAGGGGGGGCAGCAACACAAGGGAATACCATGCAGGAAGAGTTACACAAGGGAAGTATATGCAGGGACCTTCTCTAGCTACCCTACCATCATTTGTCTCACACCATCACCACCTTGGGTTTTTTGGGGAGGTCGTCTCTGGTGGTCAGATTGAAAGGGTCCTGATTCCTCCTAATAATACTACAAAACAAAACAAATCCCCTGGCTGCTCGCACATTGAAGTAGTCTGTTTGTTTCCGGACATGGTTTGGGGAAATTTGTAGCCCTGTAATTTCTTTGACTACCTTCCTAACTCTCCCTTTTACTACCTTCCTAACTCTGCCAGGCTCCGTTGACGTATCAGTGACATCCATCATAATTACTTTGTACTTACCTCACCCAGTGTTTTGTATTTGCATAAACTCTACTTAAGAGGAGTGAACACGTACCCACTTAACGGGCTAAATAATTACGTTGTAGGTGAGTGGGAGTCGACTCAACCCTTTAAGGGAATAATATACTTTTGGTACACTGGAGTGCCTTAATTTCCCCCAAAGTATGCCAGGAAACAGGACCAGATGAACAAAAATAATGGTGTCCTGTTGCTTGGAATAGTTTGGAGGAATCATTTGCTCCAGATTTACGTAACAACACCGTATACTGCCTCCTTAAACTGTGCTACATAACACATCCGTATGCTGAGGCAGGTTATGGTCTTCACAGGCAAACTTTAAAGCATTCAGTTCGCAGCAATCCAATTCGCCTAAAAGATTCAGTTCGTAGCCTTCCAGTTACCCTAAAGCAGATCACTTCCTAAAATCTTCTTTAACTCATTGCAACAAGTATGAGGTTTTTTTATATATATATATATATATATATATATATTGAGAAACGAATTTGCTGAAAGAATACCTTCATTGTTATTATACATTAAAGATTATTCTCTCTCTCTCTCTCTCTCTCTCTCTCTCTCTCTCTCTCTCTCTCTCTCTCTCTCTCTCTCTCTCTCTCTCTCTCTCTCTCTCTCTCTCTCTCTCTCTCTCTCTCTCTCTCTCTCTCTCTCTCTCTCTCTTTCATCTACAGAAAAACAAATGCGGTTCATGTTTTCCTGCCCTTCAATATTACAACGTACAAAACAAATAAAAAACAAAACGTCCCCCTTGAATTAGAGAGAGGGATACTATAAGCAAGGAGTAGCGGCGGTAAGGAGATCGTGTTGTGTATAGCAGTAGCAGTAGTAGTAGTAGCGTGGAGAGGAGCTAGAGTCAAGAGGTGCCCCATGTCTTGTCTTACCTGTGTTCCTTCTGTCGCTCTGCCTGTCCTACACGACTTGCTGTGGGATCCAGTGACATGTGACACCAGGCCTCCTTGACACATGACACCACGCGCATACATACACACACACACACACACACACACACACACACACACACACACACACACACACAGACACACACACACACACACACACACACACTCTCTCTCTCTCTCTCTCTCTCTCTCTCTCTCTCTCTCTCTCTCTCTCTCTCTCTCTCTCTCTCTCTCTCTCTCTCTCTCTCTCTCTCTCTCTCTCTTTCCTTCTTTCTTTCTTGTGAAAGTAGGGAGCTCTGGGCTGTGGAAAGGGGGAAGAGGAAAAATAGATTCAGTAGAGTGGGGTTTAAGGAAAGAAAAGTGAGGAGGAGAATAGGGGAGAGGTGTGCTGAGATATATAGGAGGAAACGAATTGACAGGGGAGAGTGAAAGGGTGCATGGGCTGAGGAGATGGTGTGTGTGTGTGTGTTTGGGGGGGGGGGTTGGAGCCGTGGAAAGTTGCAGGTGGAAAAGAAAGGTACCGTGGAGTGAAAGTAAGTTTTTGGGGTGATATGTGAGAAGGAGGGAACGTGTGTGAGAAGGAGAGGCAAGGGATAATGTTGAGGATATTCCTGAACGATTATGGTTAGGCTACCTGTACACATGTCGATATTTCATTCTTCCATATTTCATTCTTCCCTGATCCCTTCTCACTTAAAACACGGTGCTGCTTCTTTAATTAAATACCACGTGTTAAAGGGATATAATTCACTTTTGTTTCATTGGTGGAGTGCCGTGATTCTTCCAAAGTATATAATTATGCCAGGAGACAGAACCAGACAAACAAAAATAATGGTGTTCTGTTACTTAGAATAATTTGGAGGAATCAGTTGTTCCAGATTTACCAATACTGCACTTCCCCCTTAATGTAAATACTATACTGTACAGTAGGCGGTAAAAGTCCTGTCGCCTCACTAGCTTCACCGAGACGTGTTCATGGACTCGAGAAATAATACGCACGTTTTCTACACACAAAAAATCTCGAGTCTTTGAACATCGCGTGCCTCAGTGAAGCAAGTGAGGCGACAGGACTTTTGCCGCGACTGTACCTCACTCTACTCAAGAACGAAGACCTCACTATATAACCAGTCCAGCTCGTGTAAGTCACCTGTCAGTCTGAAACACTCAACATATGGTCGGTCAGGAATACTGGGATCCACAAACACCTCCTTCTGACACCCACGCCAATAAGCATCCAACATCTCTATTTAGAGACCCTGTGATGTAGTCAGATGATTGGAGGTAAATGAGTCCTTCAAATATTGCCACAAAACACCACCTATAGCGAAGGAGCTTGTTTCGTAGCATGGTCAGGAGGAATCAGAAGCCTCCAATTTTCATACACGATCACAGGGTCCTTAAGGGGAGAGTCTCTGGTTCGTGTAAATTGGAAGGTCTCTGATTTCTCCAAACTATGCTACAAAACAGCAGATTCCCTATTAGTACCACTGAAGGCGTCTGTTTCTCAGTATAGTTAGGAGGAATCAGAAGTCCTCCAATTTACCAACAAGAGAATCTCCCCTTCAACTAACTAACTAACTAACTAACGTCTCTATTTTAATGCCACGTAATAAGAAACCAACGTCTACATCTAAAATATACCACAGACATACAATTAAATTCTCGTTAAGTATATATGAGGATACATGATGTACCACCTCCCGTCTGGCCTCACAAATATAAGAATTAAACACACACCTATATCAATACCGCAGATATGATCGATATACCCACAGACCCCCATGCCCCCCCCCCCAAAAAAAAAAAAAAAAATTGAATCTACTCATTTTACTCACTCGTCTGGCACCACCACAGGATTATATGGACCTAAAGCTTCCGTCTGTTATCTATATACTTCAGCAATAGCCTATTATAGATGCAGAAATAACTATACTTTTGATCTTACACTCTCTGACGTATATACACCACCAACACCAAGCCGGCCACTACACATCATTAATGGGGGATATTTTGTGTTGGTAAATCTGGAGCACTGAATCCTCCAAACTATCCAAGCAATAGAACACCATTATTTTTGTTCATCTGGTCCTGTTTCCTGGCATACTTTGGGAGTAATCAAGGCACTCCAATGTAACAAAAAGTGAATAACCCCCTTAAGGACCCTGTGATGTAGTCAGACTATTGGAGATAAATGAGTCCTTCAACCATTGCCACGAAA
>JAWQEG010004826.1:95000-96262 GCA_033782935.1 Petrolisthes cinctipes | reverse complement strand
TAGTGGATTTGATGAGATATGCCCTGGGGTGTACTGCAACCAAAGGTGTTTATTATTATTTATTTTTTTCACTGCTGTATGGACCGCCAGCACACGGGGGTGCATTATCCCTTTGCATGTACCAGTCTAAATTTCCTCCCCCTTATGGTCCCTTCATTGCTGGTCTCATGGAAGGTACGGCCCCACTTGTAGCTCTTGTGGTAACGTGGACTTGGGCCCACAACACTGGCTGTGTGATCAAAGACCTTCCCCCAATGAGGCCCCCAGACTCCCTGGTCCAGTAAGCTGTGGTCCCATTTCCCTGGGATGTGCTTCGGTAGCCCAGGCATATAGGGACATACAGACATATAGGGACATACAGACATATAGGGACATACAGACTCCCTGGTCCAGTAAGCTGTGGTCCCATTTCCCTGGGATGTGCTTCGGTAGCCCAGGCATATAGGACATACAGACATATAGGGACATACAGACTCCCTGGTCCAGTAAGCTCTGGTCCCATTTCCCTGGGATGTGCTTCGGTTGCCCAGGCATATAGGACCATACAGACATATAGGGACATACAGACATATAGGGACATACAGACATATAGGGACATACAGACTCCCTGGTCCAGTAAGCTCTGGTCCCATTTCCCTGGGATGTGCTTCGGTAGCCCAGGCATATAGGGACATACAGACATATAGGGACATACAGACATATAGGGACATACAGACTCCCTGGTCCAGTAAGCTCTGGTCCCATTTCCCTGGGATGTGCTTCAGTAGCCCAGGCATATAGGGTCAGCTCCTCCTTTATTTTAATTTGTTTTTTCACTGCGACCAGAGTGTACCAGGGGTGTGTGGGTCAGGAGGCCATACTGCCCCGGGAAAACATCAACAACATACACGCACACATTTCGAATTAATGGAGGCTTTGGGTGAGCTTTCGTCCAGAAATCATCTGCTTCAGATCTCGGGCTTCGATTCAGGTGTGCTAGAGATTAGAGACTGGAGTGTACAGCCACAAGCAAATAACCACCAATACTTTCCTTCCATTGTACAAATAAATCAGTATCATATTTAAATATAATCATACAACAACACCTTACGTCAACTCAACCCCCTCAATTATTATTATTATGAGGTACTGCAAAATCATACACGTGTTGTTCTTTATTACCAAGATATTTACTACGATGGAAGGAAAGTGTCGGTGGATATTATTATTATTATTATTATTATTATTATTATTATTATTATTATGAGGTGCTGTAAAATCAT